>CM042335.1:26261074-26263574 GCA_023566125.1 Zingel zingel | reverse complement strand
ACTCCCAAACTGCACATAGAGTAGAGAGTAGAGCCTAACATTAGCTACGATAGCTGACATTAGCTGCAGTTTTTCCAGTGGATCTCTACCAGACAACCATAATCTAAGTTAAGTTAACTTTAACCAGCCTGGTTCTTTGTGAAATAACTGCAGAGAGAAACAGACTTAACATACTTGCTGTTTGGTAGTTCTTGGTGAACTCATGGAAGACCTTTCCTAGCTGTGTGATGATGGCCAGTAAATGGCATATGTTCTTCTCATCTAAGGGTGGTGATAGTGCAGTCTATATGACACATGCCTTTGGTGTGGGAGATCTGGGTTTGATTCCCACTGTGATACATCAACCAATGTGTCCCTGAGAAGACACTTAACCCCTAGTTGCTCCAGAGGTGTGTGACCTCCGTTATATAGCAACTGTAAGTCGCTTTGGATAAAAGCATCAGCTAAATGACATGACATGACATGTAATGCCATAAGCAAGAGGCTTATGTTACTGGTAGAGATGAAGCTTGATGCTCTGAGGCGTTCAACAGAAAAGGCAACAGCAGAACACCACAAGGCTCTCACTCATGATGTATATCACATGCCACAGAAACTAATTCAGAAGGCACAACATACAGGAATTCTGGCAGAAAGTAAGATGAAAATATGTAAGAATAAGATGTCTCTAACAGGGCTCTGCCTCTAATGTTGACTGGTTGTTTTTGTAATTTAAAATAATAATCTAATAGTAGTAAGAACTCTTATGAATTTGAACTGAAATCATCAAGCCCATGACCAGGAGCCAGTGTAAATTGTTCTGCAGGTGCCGGCACACCCCTCACATTGACCGCAGTCAGCTGAACTGAGCCAGCTGTTTACCTTCAACCTTCAGGACTCTCCTCTCTCCCTCCCGCAGTCCCAGAGCACTTTAATCATGTGCCAACCTGCCAATTGCCAAGCTGCAAAGCATACCACCGGAGGCCCACCATCACCGCCTGCCCTTGGGTCATGGAGTGATGCAGCGATACAAGCCCCTGACGGGTGTCCTGTTCACTGGAGTGAATTCATGAGGACAGCTTGGAGGGTCAGTGGAGCTCTGGTCCATTAACAAAGTCCCATGTCAGGGTTGCATATGGGCCATCAGTATCATATATAACATATATATATACTACTTGTAAAAAGTTTGGGGTCACTTCGAAATTTCCATTCCACTCCATTATAGATAGAATACCAACTGATCTGAGTGGGTGGCTAATCTTTAATGCAATATCTACATTGCCCATTATCAGCAACCATTCATCCAATGTTCCAAAGGCACATTCTGTTTACTAATCTGATGTCATTTTAAAAAGCTAACTGAGAAAACACTGGAGAACCCTTTTGCAATTATGTAAGCACATAATGTAATCTGAAAACTGCTGCCCTGGTTAAAAAAGCAAATGCCACTGATCTCAGCTGGTATTCTGTCTGGAATGGAGTGGAATGGAAATGTCTAAGTGACCCCCAAACTTTTGAGGCAGGCAGATTTTTATTTTTAGTCTCCACTGTAGAGTTAGAATCATGCCAAAACCTCACTCACACACACACACACACACACACACACACACACACACACACACACACACACACACACACACACACACACACACACACACACAAAACGTGTTTTACTCACACCCAACGATTCACAAACAAACTCAGCGTGGTTTGCAAATACAAAACATCATTCACAAACTAATGCATTTTGTTCTGCAAATAAGAAACCTACCTATCAAACAAATACAGAATGTTTTACACATACAAAGAAACGTATTTCTTCAATGACAAAAAATATCCTCCAAGTACAAACTAAAATCTTTCAAGTACAAAAAAAATCCTTCAAGTACAAAAAAAATCCTTCAAGTACAAAAAAATCCTTCAAGTACAAAAAAAAATCCTTTAAGTACAAAACAAAATTCTACAAGTACGAAACACTGTCACGTGACTTTTGGCACTAATTTTCCGTCTTGCTGATCCACACACAAATGCCAGTAAACTTTCTAACGAATGTCCTGTAATTCACGCTCTACAACAGCAGGTGGCGCTGTTTAGTCAAGTTAAGCCTGCCAGGACCATAGATAAATACAGGCGGATTTTTTAAAACGTTATTACGGTGCATAACTTACTGGAACAAAGCTGAGCAAGGTGTTGTTGCTGGTGACTAAACCACTGATTATCTATGTACATTGAAGCGATACTGGCGTTAAAGACCAGCTGATCGCTGTCAGATTCTCTGAAATGAATGCTCGCATTGCATTGTGGGAAATCGGCTTTGCATGCGCCCAGCTCGGATCATATCGTGTTCTGTCTTACAGCATACAGTAATTTTTCACCGGTAATAAGACCAAAATAATATTATTAAAATGAAGAAATGCATACTATGATAACATCTCTATATATGTAGCATTATAGTTTAAAAATATCAATAAACAACAAATCAATCCAGCTTCCCTGGCCGAAATAGACAGAAATAATAACA
>CM042335.1:26112238-26260874 GCA_023566125.1 Zingel zingel | reverse complement strand
TATTTGGGTGTGTTTCTGGGTGAGGAGTGTGTGATGCAAAAGAACTGGGATAACGCTCTGGAAAAAATAGAAGGCCGATTAAAGAAATGGAAGTGGCTCTTACCGAGCATGTCCTATAGAGGGAGGACGCTTGTTATTAACAATCTACTGTCCTCTTCTCTGTGGCATAAACTGTCTTGTGTGGATCCTCCTTCTAATTTACTTGTGAAGATTCAATCTGTTTTGGTTGATTTTTTTTGGGACAAGCTGCACTGGATTCCCCAGGCTGTTCTGTTTCTTCCCAAGGACGAGGGAGGACAAGGACTGGTTCATTTGGCCAGCAGGGGAGCTGCTTTCCGCCTGCAGTTCCTCCAGAGACTGCTGTTTGGCCCTAAGGACTTGGTCTGGAGACCTCTGGCCCACTGGGTGCTGAAAGACTTTAAGGGTTTTGGACTAGGAGAGTCTCTGTTCCTGATGGATGCAAGGAAGCTGAGTGTCCAGGCTTTGCCTCCTTTCTATCGTGGCGTGTTTACGGTGTGGAAGCTGTTGACCAAGGAGAGACGGGTGCAAGGCGACTCCCTTCACTGGCTGCTACAGGAACCGGTGGTGTACGGGGACCGGTTGGATTACCCCTGCTGGGCTGGTTCTGCCCTCTCGGACGTGTTCTGCAGAGCACGGGTGCTCACGCTGGGCACAGTGGTGGATATCGCTGGACCACATCTAGACAATGCTGCTGCTTTGGCAGCTGTTCTGGGTGTGAGATCAGTCAGAACAATCTCTAAACTGTTGGACCACTGGAAGTACTGTCTGTCTGGACATGAGTCCATTATGTTAGAGGAATATCAAGCTGGTGTGATTACTCCTCAATCTGACGATTCCTTCCCTGCTGTATGTGTCCGTCCCCGGCTTGATAACTATGTTGGTTGTTATTTGAATGTTAAGCACTGCACTTTAGACCTGAAAGAGGCAACAGGAAAAGCCTTTTATAAAATGATGGTGCTGTGTTTGAACAAGAGTAAGCTCCATGGACGGGTGGACACACCGTGGCGAGGACATCTGGGATTGGCGGTCGATGTCCAACCTGCATGGAGGAGTTTTTATAAACCACCATTGACTAAAAGAGTAGCTGACCTCCAGTGGAGAGTGGTGCACGGGATAGTGGCGGTCAACGCCTTTCTGGCTGTCATTAGTCCGGGGGTTAGCAACACATGTCCTTATTGTGATGTAAAAGAAACTGTTTTTCATTGTTATTCTGAGTGTGTGCGCCTGCTGCCGTTGTTCTTACTGCTGGAGAAGCTGTTCAGTAAGGTCGGGGAGGTCTTCTCCAAACACACGTTCATCTTTGGGTTCAGCTACAGGAAGTTAGCTAAACATAAATGTCAGCTGTTGAACTTCATCCTGGGCCAATCAAAGATGGCCGTGTATGTGAGCAGGAAGAGGAAGGTGGAGGACTCTGTTGATATTGATGTTAATCTGCTGTTTACTAGGATGGTGAAGGCCAGAGTTAAGATGGACTTTAATTATTATAAAGAGATGAAGGATGTGGATCAGTTCTGTGAGGTCTGGGCCCAGGGGGAGGTGCTGTGCTCTGTTCAAGGAGAGCAGCTCAGCTTCTCTCAGGAGATGATGTCGTGTGTTTAAGGGTCTATGTATGGACGTTTCTATTGGTCTGTTGATAAAAGATTATTTTTGTAGATAAAGAGATGGAACATTGTTAAAATAAAGTTCCTTTAAAAATCAAAAAATCTCTCTCTCTCTCTCTCTCTCTCTCTCTCTCTCCCCCTCTCTCCCTCTCTCTCCCTCTCTCCCCCTCTCTCTCCCCCTCTCTCCCCCTCTCTCCCCCTCTCTCCCCTCTCTCTCTCTCTCTCTCTCTCTCTCTCTCTCCCTCTCTCTCTCTCTCTCTCTCTCTCTCTCTCCCCCCTCTCTCCCTCTCTCTCCCTCTCTCTCTCTCTCTCTCTCTCTCTCTCTCTCTCCCTCTCTCTCTCTCTCTCTCTCCCCCTCTCTCCCTCTCTCTCCCTCTCTCTCCCTCTCTCCCCCTCTCTCCCTCTCTCCCTCTCTCTCTCTCTCTCTGCGCACTGAGCTCCGCCTGATCTTCTACGGATTATTTGTGTAGGCTAGGCGGTGCTTTTACACTGGTTGATCTCTGATCTCCAATTGAACCTGCTCCCGACCAGGTTAGGTGTTCAGAATAAGTTACCACGGCGATTGAACCCGGTAACAACTAATCCACCGTCACCGTCACTGTGTCACTAGTTGGTAACCAGCGTCGGGACACAGGTTATGCGGCACCGCGGTTGTTAGGTTAGGTGAAGCCGGGTCACTGAAAGAAATCCAGGGTGGTATTTCAGGTAGAAGGTTCAACAAACTCTGAGTCTAACCCTGATCTCTGAGTTGATTTACCCTGAGATGGAAACTCTGAGATTTCGGTTTCAGAACAGCTGATATGAGTTGGTTCAATCAACTCAGAGTAGGTTCACCACCAATTCAATTCAATTCAATTTTATTTATAGTGTCAAATCATAAGAATTATCTCAGGACACTGTACAGATAGAGTGTAGTTCTAGACCACACTCTGTAATTTTCAAGGACCCAACAATTCCAGTGATTCCCCAAGAGCATGCATGAATGTGTAAGTGCGATAGTGGCAAGGAAAAACTCTCTTTTAGGAAGAAACCTCGGACAGACCCAGACTCTTGGTAGGCGGTGTCTGACGGGACAGACTCAGGCTCTTGGTAGGCGGTGTCTGACGGGACAGACCCAGGCTCTTGGTAGGCGGTGTCTGACGGGACAGACCCAGGCTCTTGGTAGGCGGTGTCTGACGGGACAGACCCAGGCTCTTGGTAGGCGGTGTCTGACGATGCCGGTTGGGGGTTTGATGAACAATGGCAATAAAAAAGTCACAATTAAGATAATGACTATAGTAATTGTAATAGTTCATGGTGTCGTAGAGCACATCATGGCGTAACAGGGCGTTGGCCGGACATAGCGAGTCGACGGCGGGCATTGCAGGGTGTAATGGGGCACAGCAGGTCGTAGGGCAGGACCACGGCGACAGCTGCCACCATGATGTAGGTGCCTTCATGATCCAAGATGATGGTGCTGGGGGGGGGGGGACAAAGAACATACGGAAGCTCCCCGGAACTAGGTAATACCACCACAATAAAAAGGCAGCATGAATGGAGCCATGATACTACGATTCACCATGGCAACAATCACAAACAAACGGGTCGGCGGAAATACTCATGCGCACATACAGCGAGTAAAAAAAAACAAAAACACAGCGGCTGCTGCAAAAGAGAGAGAATTTGCGTGTTAGAAAATTGCTGCTAGTAAATGCGTATATTCCAATATAGTGTATCATATTTAATCATAAGTAGCCTATATCCTAACATTACTGGTGAAATGGTATTAAACCTATAATCTATTTCATTTAGGTGCAACATTGCGGAATAAAAAGTACTAGGCTACGCCTACTAATCCCACTCAGCAGCACCATCATTAACAGGATTATAATTAATAATCTTTTATTTCAAAGCTTTTACATCATCCTCCAGCAATACTGTGGAGCTCCTTTTAAAAACGTTTAAACCAGTCTCAGAGCGAGTCCCTCTCTCCTGACGGAGCTTTGCTACAGCGGCTGTACTAACATGCTCCGCATCACCAATGCTGTAAAGACAAATGCCGTTAGCAAAAAACCGTAATGCGACAAGATAACCTGCTGGGATGTAAGAGCATAGATGGGTGACGTTAGTGATATGAGGATGATAAGGTTGCCTAGGCTACATAACTGATAGACTGGGAAGAAAAACGATACCGCTCAAAGGTAGCCTAGTTATCTGAAAATTAAAATGTCGGGGCTATATCATCTCCCAACATACAACATCATGCGAAGAAAGCAGCTTAATTCTTCATCAACGGGATGGTCAACAAAAGGAAATGCCATGTTTTGAGAAATATAACGTTTTATAGTCTGCCTAACATGGTTAATAAGCCAACATCATTTTTTTGAATTCATGCCGATAACAAACTGCGCTAAAATGCGTCTGTGTCAGAGAGACAGAGATACTGAGAGAAGAAAACCTGCTCCCGACCAGGTTAGGTTCACAGGCTCAGTTACCATAGTAACTGATTCTGAGGTTAAGTTACATCTCTTTCTGAAACAGAAAACCCAGAGTTACCCTCATCTCAGGCTTAACAAACTCTGAGTTTTCACTAAACCTGCTTTCTGAAATACCACCCAGGACATGTTGATCCTGCTTCTGTAGTACAGGCTGCCGGTCTCACAGAATTCCATGAAATGAACACGGCCCCTTAACACGGATGTGATGCCTGTAGGTCAATGACAGGCATCCTCCGTGGTCTACGCACATATTCCCTGATCACAGAACGTTTCTTTCTGTACAGAGAAGCTGCATATAGCTTTGCTATTATTGGTATTTTTAGCCCAATAACCGCTGTTTTAATCAACATTTATTCACCAGATCTTATCATGGTTTAATTGTATTTCTTTTAATGTTATTATTTCGGTCTATTTCGGCCAGGGAAGCTAGATTGCTTTGTTGTTTATTGATATTTTTAAAGTATAATGCTACATATATATATATATATATATATATATATATATATATATATATATATATATATATATATATATATATATATATATATGTTATCATAGTATGCATTTCTTTATTTTAATAATATTATTTTGGTCTTATTACCGGTGAAAAATTACTGTATGCTGTAAGACAGAACACGATATGATCCGAGCTGGGCGCATGCAAAGCCGATTTCCCACAATGCAATGCGAGCATTCATTTCAGAGAATCTGACAGCGATCAGCTGGTCTTTAACGCCAGTATCGCTTCAATGTACATAGATAATCAGTGGTTTAGTCACCAGCAACAACACCTTGCTCAGCTTTGTTCCAGTAAGTTATGCACCGTAATAACGTTTTAAAAAATCCGCCTGTATATATCTATGGTCCTGGTTTTGTACTTGAAGGATTTTTTTTTTTGTACTTGTAGAATTTCTTTTTGTACTTAAAGGATTTTTTTTTTGTACTTGAAGGATTTTTTTGTACTTGAAGGATTTTTTTTTGTACTTGAAAGATTTTAGTTTGTACTTGGAGGATATTTTTTGTCATTGAAGAAATACGTTTCTTTGTATGTGTAAAACATTCTGTATTTGTTTGATAGGTAGGTTTCTTATTTGCAGAACAAAATGCATTAGTTTGTGAATGATGTTTTGTATTTGCAAACCACGCTGAGTTTGTTTGTGAATCGTTGGGTGTGAGTAAAACACGTTTTGTGTGTGTGTGTGTGTGTGTGTGTGTGTGTGTGTGTGTGTGTGTGTGTGTGTGTGTGTGTGTGTGTGTGTGAGGTTTTGGCATGATTCTAACTCCATACTCTGCCTTCATAGTCTCGCATTGCCAGACCTTCCTCCACAGCACTGAAAAGGAAGGTCTGGCTACTCCACACAACATTCCTGGATAGGAGACAAAAGTGCTCTGGTTTATTGGCATTTCTTTAAACCAATCACAATCATCTTGGACGGCGCTAAAGTAAGCGCCAGACGCAGCGGCTCTGCAAAATAGCCTCGGGAAGGAACTTGTTTTGGTGAAACGTGCACGTAGGGAGGCGAGCTCTGGTATTAAAATGGCTGTCGAGTGTGTGATGATAATTTTACTCAAAAAAAAAAGATAAACATAATTTGATTGTTGGTTCTAACTCGGTGGATTTTTCCAGAATCAGCCGGAGTTTAGAATGCCAACACAAAGAAAGCGGAAGGTGATGGACATCCGGCTGAAAATGAGGGACATCTGGCGTAACCTCTGGCAGCACCAGAACTCCCGTAAATGAAAAGTCGTCGATACAGACTACTGCTTTCTTAACTGTCTCATTCTGACAAAAACCCAACTGGGACTGAGTTGAAGGGTGGAGGAGAGGCAGAGAACATTAATGATGAGATGACATGATGGAGGAGGAGATGAAGCCAGAAGGCAGACAGAGATTGACAGCTGCTGATCTCTAATGAAAGGGCCAAGACAGATTATCTGACAAAGTTTCAACAGTGAGGAAAGAAAAGTTTCTAGTGATCATTCAGGGATGCATTTGACTCTTCATGACTTGATATTGTCTCTGCAATTTTACCCCAAACTCTGCAGACTGGCTTGAACCACACAACATATGTTGCCTAGCAACCTCAGCTTATTTAACACTGAGAGTCAGTAGCTTCGGTGGCACAACAGTTTTAGACGGGGAGTCCTGGAAACAGTGATGCTTAGGAACACAAATAACAAGTGAGGAAATTAAGGCAGACAAGCTGGCAGCTGCAGCACTCTAGACTAATGCTGCACGCTGCTATTTAATGTTTTTTCACAACACCAATTGCTTTTATCCACTTTTTAATTTCAACTGGCTATAGAAAGAATGTATCATGCTGTGGTTAATTAAGTAATACTACACGAGAGGGTTTGATTTAACGTCATCACTAAAGTGCCAATAAAATGATGTTTAATCAAACCCTTGAGTGTAATATTGCGATTATATAACAACGGTTACCAACAAAATAAGTTATAATCAAAATGTATTCATAATGTGGGGCAATTATTTTTTTCCATGTACAGATTTAGCTTCTGTACGTCCGATAAAATTTGCATGTAACGTTGGCAGTTATTTTTAAGATGGCGTCGAGTCACAGGCACAGCTGATCCAAACATTTCCAGTAAAAGTTAACTTCAGAGGGTTGTAACAATTAAGTTGTTTATACCGATGCATCACTTTATATACATTAATTAGAGAGTGTTTGTGTGTTCCACTCTAGTTCCTGAATTACTTACATGAATACAACTGTTTCAAAAACAGTGTTTTAATTCAACTCGGTAATGTAATATTTTAAGTGATGTGCCAGGTGTACTCAAATAGCTCTGGGTATGCTGTCATGCTGATTTGAGCACGTTCTAAATGTCTAGTTGACCAATCAGATTGCCTGGTCGGATCTACTTTTTGTATAATATGTGCCAACAAAGGATTGTGCTGAGAAAGCAACCCCATATATTTTTACCAGCTGCGAATAATCAACAAAGACAAATTTAATTGTCGATTAGTTGGCTGCCCGACAAAGGTAGTGACACATCTTTTCACATCAGCATTTCACTCATGGCCAAAAAGGTTGTGAATTGCAACATTTGCAAAGCTGACCTTGCATGGCATGGGAGGGAGCACATCAGTTATGCTGGAGCATCTGAAGAATAGCTCTCTGGATGATGTAGACTCGTCTCGGTAAGCTAGTTAGCTGTTAAAAGCCATGTTACTTCACATTATATTGAGCTGTTGGCTTTGTCTTCTGCAACATTCAATTCAATTCAGTTCTATTTATAGTATCAAATCATAACAAGAGTTATCTCGAGACACTTTACAGAACCTAGAGTGGTGAGGAAAACGTCCTTTTAGGGAGAAACCTGGGACAGACCCAGGCTCTTGGACGGTGCTGGTTGGGGGTGTGATGAACAGTGGCAATAATAGTCACAATAAAGATAATGGAACAGTGACTAGAAATAGTAGTTTTAGTAGTTCATGGCATAGCAGCATACCAGGACATAGCAGGGCACTGCAGGACGTAGCATCAAAATAACGTTAGTCTTATTACTATTTTTAGATTATTTTCGGAATGCTGCTGTCTAAAAAGGTATTTGAAATTGCCTCCACCTGGTTGCCATTGTAGCTTTCCAACAAGGGCTACAGTGCGGTCTGAGCAAGAGCGCCCCTGGCCCGATTTGGCATTTCGGCAGCATATTGAACCAAAACATTTCCAAGCTGCCCAAACTATGCAATGAACAAATCAAGTTCACAAGTAAAAAATACCCTGGTTGGCTTCCCTCCCATGGTCCCTGAACATGAATCTTCTAGGAATTCCATGACATTTTCAATTCATTGAATTATTTCTCTTCAAACACAGGTCACACGACTTCTCACATTCATCTTTAACTTTCTCCCTGGGAGTGTTTGCTTAGAATTAGAATTAGGCCGGAATTTTGGAATGGAATAAGTGAGTTTAAGCTAAGCAGTTAAAATTGAAATTGTGAATCATGATGAAAATAACAGGCACACTGTGGGAGAGTTTTGTTTGTCTCACAACACACACACACACACACACACACACACACAGGTGCAATTAGCTAACAACTTCCTGGCACCTGTCTGATTTAAAAAAATCCAACAGATGGAAACACTGCAAAGAATATGGGATTTTGCGATTATAGCTAACAAACACTGAGCTTGTAGTGGCAGAGTGGTATCCAACAGATGCATAGCAACATGTGCACACAAACACACACACACACACACACACACACACACACACAGTTTCCCTCAAAGTCAACAGTCAGGCAGAAGCAGCCAGATGCTGTCTTATTAAACCCTCACTCTGTACAACACAGTCTCTCTCTCTCTCTCTCTCTCTCTCTCTCTCTCTCTCTCTCTCTCTCTCTCTCTCTCTCTCTCTTGCTCTCCCCTCTCTTTCCCCATCAGAACAGGCCAGCCAATAACAAACTGTAAAAACAGCAGCCCTTTGAATATTGCACAGTAGCCCTGTGCAATATGAATGCTAATTGTCTACAAGCTCTCTTCTCACACACACATACATACACCCTGAGGATAGGAGATATGTGTGGCTGCTTGTATGACCTTCAATTGGTTTCATGTCATTACTGTGCATAATGAGAGCTACTAATGCTGCTTCATGCCTTCAGGGTGGGATGGATAGGACAGATGGGAAGAAGCTGAACACTGGGCAGTGGTTTCTCAGACTTTTACACTGATGTGACAGGAGGATGATGACAACTGACAGGGCATGAGGATGTGGTGGAAGTTTTTTAAATGCTAATTTAGGACAGAGTCCGAGTCAAAAGCACAATGACAGAGACAGAGAGGCAGATGCAAAGAGAGAAGGTGTGGGAATAAACACGACAAAGTGAGACAAAGGGATGGGGCAACGGAGGGGGTGATAAAAATTAGATGAATGTTACATCTGTTCTCAGAGACAAGGAGGTGGGGAGAGTACGGCAGTCACACAGTGACAGACAGAAAGAAAAGGGAGTTAAAGGTAAAGAGGGAGTATTTTGGTTATCCCACTATGGAAAACCAAGATATTGAAGTTAGAGCTGGGTAATAAATTGATTTTATGAATTAAGTCGAATTTATGGTTTACAACAATGTTGAAAAATGAAAATCGCTTTTAACTTTAACTTGGGTAATTGCTGTACGGAACCACCTGAGCTCCCGTAATTCATAGTAACGTAGAGTCAGTCATGTGTCCATGTTTTCGTTCCGGTGCTCTGCACAGCGCAGACATCCGCACGCCTGCTAACTCTGCCATGCTGTGCTTTCCTACACTGTAACAAGAGTGTGTGAATGAAGCATTAAGTTGTTTGATTTTACTCATTTAGCGGCTGCCTGGCTGGCTAGTTAGCTAGCTAGCACATGCCTCCGCCAAAAAGCCGCGTCACCAGCATAGCTACGTGGTTACTGACGCCAAAGTCGTTAACACGGCAAACCATGCACATAGGTTGGTAATTTTCATCATTTTTAATTGTTAAAATGATAATAATAATAATAATAATAACGATAATAAATCGGTTATGGTCTGAAATATATCGGAGATTTTTTTTAGGCCATATTGCTCAGCCCTAATGGAAGTATAGCAGCTTCAAATCCAAAATATTTGCTCTGCATTATTGTGCATTACCACTGCCACAGCCAAGACTCAACACAGTGATGTAATCTCATCATGCAAGGAAGACTCAACTCACATCCTGTTTCAATCTGATTAGCTGGGAAATGTATTCAAATTGTGTCTCTTTCTGAGAGAGGATACATTCTACTACATACAGACTACAGCCCATTGTATTCTCATTTGAAGAGCACTTTGAATAATCACAATAAAATGTTTGTTATTGCCATAAAACAAATGATTGTTACATTTAAAATATACATTGGAGGTAGTTTAGAGAACTAGAGCACAACAAACACGTTTGAGAAATGTTTGCCATTCCAACTCCTTTTTAATGGGAAATTTGAAAAATGAACACTAAAAGAGCAAAGGCTTCCCTTGGGTCATTTCAAAGTGAAGTCATTTCAAAGCAAAGCCCAGACTTCTGAAGAGAGGAATGTTCCTCTGTGAGTGAATTCAGCGCCAAGGACAGAGGCAGAGTCGATGCAGAGAGAAAAAACCAACTGGTCTCAGAGAGCCATTCAGCCTGAAAAGAGAGTTTACACGAACATACCACAGTCACAACTGAGGCAGCTGCTCCTCCTCAGCACTGACAGCACATCCCTAAATTGACACTTTACCTGAACAAGGAGAATTTATCCATCAGTTCTACCGCGTGTAGTAAAGAGTGGGATCTAGTGCATTTGTGACCTTGGAGTGTGTTTAGATGTGTATGTAGCATTAACACATAATTCTAATCTTTGTTGTTTGTAATCTCTGCTGTGTCTCTTTACAGGAAACCTAAATCTAAATCTAAACAGATTGGTTTTTCATAATCATCATGCTATTTTCTACATCCTCTCAGCTATCTTATCATTTCTTTTTATATTCTCCTGGCTTTGCACAATATTTGTTAGGCCCCAATTTAAAAACCTGAGTGCTTGTGTTTTACAACAAACTTTGGGCAGTATCCCCATGCTGGTATGTACTGTGTACTACGACTAACCTCCTAACAGCCATGACTAGGGAGAATTACTAGAATCTGCAAATACAATAGTAGAATAGTACAACCTTCGGTGCAAATCGTGACGCAATTCTCACCCCATAAAGCTTAATGCAGCACCAGACTGAAGACGTGACATTCCAAAAGTAGAAGCTGTTTGAAAAATGTAATTCTGGCATTTTCATCAGGCTGCTGCGAAACAGAGACCATCTTACAGATATTTAGCTCAGAACAAACAGACTGAAGACGACAACGCTGTCGACAGCAGTCAGATACAGGTACAACACAGCACTGAATGGAACGGCTAGCTAGTGTGAGCATAAACGTATGGGTGCATATGTGTAATTATGTATATTTATTATTTATTATTTATATATATATATATATATATATATATATATATATATATACATATATATATATATATATATATATATATATATATATATATATATATATATATATATAGGGCCAGACTTTCTATGTTTTAAACCAATGTAAATCCTGCTTTTTATTCACTTCACAACTGTGAGCATTAATTCAATAATCTAAAACTAATTTTACCACCGGCTGAATCAAAAGCATTCACACAGCCCATTAAAGAGAAAAGCCATGCAGTGATGGTATAGGATCCAATAAGTCAATGATTCCCCCTACACTTTGTAATAAATGACCACCCTTGTCTCTTGATGGGAGCCATCTCAACATATTGGTTGAGATACTAATGTGAGCCCACAGTTCATTCAATTACCAGTCCCAGTCTAAACACACTCACCAGAGCCGCTGTGTCAACCTTGAGTTATTTGCACAGATGATATGTATGGCGCCAAATTCAATTACATGCACTCACAACAAATGGTGCTTAAGCGATGATGGTGATATAACAGTGCTTAGGTTCCCAGGCAAACATGGGAGTCCATTTCAGGTAAATATCGGCTGTTTGACGAAGATCTTTGAGCAAATCCACTGTGTTCTTTTCATTACAGTGGAGTGATTTCAATGACAATGTGGCTCAGGGGTCGAGCAGCTATATTGATATGGTCAAATATAATCACATTACAGTACACACGACTGAAAGGCTTATTCTGTATCAATAGATAGATGGATATTAATGCCATGATGTGTTTTGTGTTAACTAAACAACCACTCCATTATCTCAGCATTGTTTTCCTTTTTCTTTTTGTCATGAAAGACAGGGGATACCGCCTACTCTGATCACCTAACAACAGAAGTTTAAATTAGCTGGTGACTCAGTGAGCCTCTACAATCCCTCTGTGGTTTCGATGGCAGTCTTATGTGGAGCTGCTGGCAATGAGACACGTCTCATTATGTGGAAAATCACATTGGCCCAGCCGATGTCATGCCAGGCAATAAGACAGTCGAGTCGTCTTTCAATGCAATTTAAACGTCTACGAGACAATTGGAAACAACAGTGGCACTTCAGAGATCACGACAAGAGTAGAGCAAATTGGACAGTTGGCTTTTCACGTCTGTATCGAATGCTTTTTAAGTTTTAATGTGCCCATGGAGGGGAGGGAAGAGGCAGTTCAGAAAAATACTTCATAGGACACGTCCACACACCCATTATCTCCTTCTGCAGACATGAGCATAAAAACTGTACATACACACTGTACATATTTTCTGTTCATTAAAATATTCATTCTATTATTTAACCATCCCTCTTGATAGCACTTCTCACCTGCTAAAAGTAAGAGAATAGGTGAAAACATCATTAAAAACCAAGAGCAAAAAGATATCCCACCACTTAAGGCAAATGATAAACCGTCCTGCAAATAGAGCTTTCTTAAACTAGCATGACGACCCAAAATTGTATCCTGACCAAGATCAGAACGACAAAAAAATACAAAACAGAAGAGCCGCCAGCATGAATGAATGATTCATCTGCTGTAAAATATTAAGAAGCTGTAAATCAGGGTGGAGAGAAGAAGGAGGAGTAGACCTGTAACTTAGAGAGAGAGAGAGAGAGAGAGAGAGAGAGAGAGAGAGAGAGAGAGAGAGAGAGACTGACCGACAGAAGGACAAAATATGAAGAGAAAGCAAGAAAGAAGAAGTTGACACATGGATAATGAGGTGCAGAAGAGAATAAGGAAGAGCAATGAGAAAGAAAAAATGCTAAGAGAAAATGAAGGCAAAGAGATGATATTTTGGGTACCTTCAGTTTTTAGTTTAGTTTAGGATAAATACTGAGGAATGGTGCTGATCAGGGATGTACAGGATGGTCTCAATGTGATTTGTTTATGAGAATAATATTTGTGAATGTTTTCACACGTCTCTTATTACAGTTTACATATCAACCAGTGTAGCTGGTGTTATGACATCTCATCCTTGCGTTTACATTTCTGTTTGTTCGGCTAGAGTGGCGATCACTGTTCATACCCAGTTCTTCCTCTAATAATTCCGAACACATCTCTTTTGCTGCCACTGGAAGCATGAAACATCACTTTCTGTGTGGGGTTTTGTTCTGGGTAAGACCTACAAGACAATGGTTGTTTAGTGTAGTAAATGTCAGAGCTCCCTTTAATTTGCTTTCTCAATTATATCATTTCGCAGAAGCGACCAGGAATAATGAATTTAACAGTGTCAAAGATTGCTCTTAATTGCGCTATAAAAGCTTGTTAAAACGGTCACACTCTCTCTCCTACCCAAACACCTTCCCTGGCTCCACAGAGGTCAGAGCCACAGCCTTCATTTAACAAGACGGAGAGGACCTACAAGAGAGTCCACTATGCACAGTAACAGTAAGGGTGCTAATAGTCAGTCGCAGCCCATAGAGTCCTGAAGCAATCCTGTTAAATCAACAACCACAACCAACCAGAGGAAAACAGCCAGCAGCGAAGCCAGTAACAGGGTGGGACACAAGAGCTATTGGTTTAAAAGAGAGCTGGGAACTTAGCAGTGACTACATATATCTGATGATTAAATCACACAGAGAAGAGAAGAAAGCGAAAAAGCCTTGAGCCTCTATCATCCCCCTCCAATCACAAGCCCTGTCAATGCTGCACAATATATCGTTTTTTTATCGTTGTCAACTGTCACAAAAAACACATTGTGAAAGGCTGCAACATTTGGCGAAAGACACTCCGATTGTTTTGTGTTAGTTGAAACAAAATATGAGTAGAAAACTGCACCTTTAAAACGTAACTCATTTTTTTAGTAGTGCCTTTTATACCAAATTCGATCCTCAATTTGTTCAATAAAAGAATGTTGGAAATGATTTTGTTTCATTTGTTTTAAATTCAGCAATACTTAAAGCAACAGAAAGACAGAACTGAGTACACTTTAATGTGTTTATTTATCATAAGTAATATCGTTATCCCGATATTCATCAACAGTATCGCATTTTGAAAACTTCAAGTCAAAGAATATTATTCCTGTTGTTGTGTGATGTCACCTAATGTCATTGATGGATAACCCCTGGCACACAAACTCACGCCCTCTGGGCTGCACTGTGAAGCCATTACACAGAAATCCATTAGAAAGCTGGCATTAAGAATGAATGAAGTGGCTCTGCTCTTATTAACTAGGCAGGGTGTTTATCAAGCACTGGTGGCAGCCATATTAAATACAAGACTAATGTCATAAATTTAGAAAGTCAGACTCAAGTTCATGTGCACACCAATACACAACAGGATACCAGCATAATCACAAAACAAAACACTATGGATGGAACGGGTCAAGTAAAAGATCCTAACCGTTCGGTCTGCTGGTCACGGTTCGGGCATCTATGTATTGTTCGGTTCGTTTTAACCTCACATACTTCAGTCAAAAAGGCTAATGCAGGAACATTACTTAATAAAAGTGAGTCTTGGTGAAACCGCAGTTGGCACGAATGAGTGCAGCTGTCAGTCAGTCTCTGTCGGCTGTATGGGAGCATTACATATTTAGTGTTACATGAAAATGATGGGAAAAAGGGGATGGATAATACATGTGTGACTTGTGCTAGCGCCAATACTGCGAATATGATGGTGAATTTACGAAGACATCGACATTTAAACAGCCATGCAGATTCAGACAGGGCAATCCAATCCATTACCAAAGCATTGGGTGGGTTTATAATGAAAGATATGCAGTCGTGGAGGATGCAGGATTTCAGCATATGATTAATGTAACGTTACTTGAGCCGCGCTTAGTAGAACATGAAAATAAATTTAGCACAAAAAGTAAGAAAAATTTGTGTTTGGTAGATTATTTCTCTGTGGTAACAATGCTTTTTGGCAATACATCTTATACCGTTGAAAAGCCTGTTTAGTTCCCTTTCAAATGGTGCCCCATTTGTAAGGAACATGCATTTGTGGGATGAGCAGCAGCTCTGAGTATGTGGGTTGCGGCCATGAAAACTTTGCCAAATCTTCTCTGCCAATGCCAAACAGCTTATTCTGCCATTTACTTGTTTGGTGTTTGGTGGATTGGATGATTGAAGTTTGAAGAAACAAGACATATTGGCAATTTAACAAGTTATTCATTTCACAAACAGGAGCCTCAGTAGCGTGTGGAAGAACCATACACAGCCACAACAGCCTGGCACCTCCTCCTCATGCTGGTTACCAGCCTGGTCACACACTGCTGTGGGATGGCATCCCATTCTTCAACCAGTATTTGTCGCAAGTCAGCCAACGTGGTTGTGTTGGTCACTCTGGCACGAACAGCACGCCCAAGCTGATCCCACAAGTGTTCAATGGGGTTGAGGTCAGGACTGCTGGCAGGCCATTCCATCCTCTCCACTCCCACATTCTGGCTCTGATAAGCCCTGCCCTGTGGGGGCGAACTAAACAGGCATTCCAACGGTATAAGATTTATTGCCAAAAGGCATTGTTACCACAGAGAAATAATCTACCAAACACAAATTTCCTTACTTTTTGTGCTAAGTTTAGAATGAGGAACACAATTATGGGTGTGACGGATCACAAAATTCATGGTTCAGATCGGATCACGGTTTTGAGGTCACAGTTTGGATACATTTTCAGATCAGCACAAATAAAGTATGTCTGCTGGTACAACTTGTAACAGTGTTGTGCATGCATTGTTAAAATCCATTCATTAAACCAAACAAGAATACAGTATCTGACACACATTATCAAAATGTAACCGTGTAAAACAGTGCAAACACACAATTGGTCCAGACTATACTGACTCAGAACTACAGCTGTGAGTCTATTCAGGACCCATCCAAGCAAGACCCACCAGAGGCCTCTGATTAAGATGGTGAGATTGAGCCTTTCTGTATGCGCCCTTATCTCACCAGCCCCAATGCAATCCAATTTCCTCTGTTCCAAGATACATCAGATAACATCATTACCATGGCTGTAACCGTGAATTAAACACCGTACCGATTACTACTCCACAATGCTGGGCTTCCAGTACAGCAACCAGGCAAAGTGAATCATCCACTGAATCGACACATCATCTAGCAATTCTACTGACACAACCTATTGCACTGACCTTTGATTGAGGACTGCCAGGCTTCAAAGGGGAAATCTCACTGTGAAAGGCCCATTTGTGATTGAAATCCCATCTCACCTGCTTCAACTGGAGCAGTTTGGCAGACTTTACCTGGTCATGTAGATGCAAGACATGGAAGATGTAGAAGTGGAATTGTGAATTATCTTGAGTGTGTTGGGTGGTTTTTGTTTCATTTTGGTCTGTTTTATATGATTTAATCTTAAAATGGTGGACAAGATGGCAATAACACAGACTAATCAACTTAGAATGGATTACCGCCATGTAAGCAATGGGCAGAATGTGTAATAAAAATAAAATAAAATCAGTCAGATAGAGATAACAAGTATAAGCATTGAATTGGTCAGAAATAAAGGGAATGAATGCGAGCGCTTCAGAGGAGGTTCAGAGTAGAGAGTGAGAGTGCAGATTACTAACTTACTGTCGAGAGCAGAAGAGTGCAATACAATGTTGCCTATCAGCTTGTTGTTGCTTCATTTACAACATCACAGCATCCATTATCATCAATTAAATTGTTGGCCTGGAAGCTTGCATGCACAAACAGCTTTCAGTCAATGAATGGATATTTCCAGGCAAAATAAGGAACTAATTGGAAACAGTCAGGGGTTTTTTCATTAGGAGACGGAAGTCAGAAGAAATGGGAGAGGAGGGACAGAACAAGAAAAGCTGTTGTGGAGGAGGGGAAAAGAGAGTCAGAGTAGAAGAAGAGAAATAGAAGCAAGAGGGAAAGTACATATTAGCCACAAAGGTCGAAAAACACAATGAGGGAGACAAGAGGAGAGCAATGAAGAGAAAAAGGGTGGAGATGAGGTGCCGAAAGAAGTGTAACATAGGCAAGGGAGAAAGGACAGAAACAGCTAAGTATGAAAGACCGGAGAAATCTTGGTGATAGCAAGAGATAATAGAAGGTGGAAATTGTGGAATAATGAGGCTATATGAAACACTGTTTCAATGTCTTCCAGTTGAAAACCCTTGACAATGACTTCATCATAAATCTGGAATTTAGGGGTGACCCCGAATAGTCGAATGCTTGGATTGAAAGAGCCTGATTTGACTGCCAATCTCATAGTCAAATCTTCACAAAGGCGTAAAGCCCCAGTTCAGACCAAAGATTTGTGACGAGACGAGTGGAAACTTGAAACTCCTTGCAACGGTCTGGTCTGCAACGTTCTAAAACCTGCTGGATTACACGAATGCGATGAGACAAGATGCATCTTCATAGGAACGACTCTTTGTACTTCCGTTCTAACTTCCGACTTCCAGGATTTTTTTTTTGCTGGATATATAATTTGGTGCGTCTAAATATGAATGAGGATAACGTTAGTGATAGTGAGATGCTTGCTACAATTGCATTTATAGTGATTAAATGGCTAAAACGTTTTATTACTCTGATTTATTGCTTTGTTCTAACACTGCTTTCTCTCTTAAGTCACTCTCTAACTCACTTGACCACATTACCGTGTTCGCAGGCGCTCGTTGAAGCTTCAGCCAGCCTCCTTCAAAAACTCGCCATTTCGACCAGTTGGCGGTTTGTAACATAGAAATAAAAGGTATTAAGGATCATTTTTATTTCTATAGTTATGAAATGAAGATAGTGCCATTTTGGCTACATGGGGGTGGTCCCTGTCTTTTAGTTTCACTTTCTATGATCCGTGACGACGGCTTGGGTCTCTATAAAGGCTAGTGCGTGCAATCTCATTAGCTGCCATTTTGAGTGCAGCACTTACCCCAGCCTCAAACCAATTACCAACCATTTCTTTGTTCCATCCACTATTGATGGTTCATTCTAGTTTTGGCACAATCAGCTTCACATTTTTTGAAAACCTTTTTATTAATAATTGCTTTGCATCTTTTGAATAACTGTCCAGGACCCATTTTTTTCAGAAACATAGTTACTAATGAGACATTTTGTGCAATGTTTCATACCCCATTTCCTGAAGAAACCCCCCATAACCCTACAGACATATTTCTGTAATTAAACCACAAGATTCACTCCTCTTTGATGTGTTAGCGCCACACTAGCGGTGGCACGATTGTAATTTTGATTGAAAACAAATCGAAATGAGCTTTCAATTTCGATTATTGAAATCAAAAGCAGGATTGGCAATTCCCCCAGTATTTATTTCTCTCACTACGCCCGTCTACTTGTGCATGTCCAAAGAAAGAAACACACACACACTTACACACACACACATACACACACACACAGCGTAGCTTATCACCGGTAGCCTGCAGCTAACAACACTGTGTAATGTTAAGTTTCCAGTAGTCTGCAGCTGCACTTTTCAAAAATTTCAGTCAAAATCGAATTGTGGATTTGGAGAATCGGGACACCCCTATGGCTACACATACGGTCCAAAGTAGTACACCATAACTCATATTACCAAAAAAAATAGAATTTACCCTGTGGTAGATCCTATCTGCAACAAATACAAACATACCCCTGATTAACTCCTTCATATATTCTGGTTGGAAATCTGTTATCCAATCCTTCTCTGAAATCTTACAATGTCCCATTTAGTCTAACCCTCTGACTGTAGTATTTGGCATTTGACCCGTAAGAATGGATTTTACCCACAGTCAAACAAGGTATTCTAGCCTTCACCTCCTTACTGGCTTGATGAGCTATACTATTTAAATAGGGAGATCCTGCCCACTCATATTCCTACAGGATTAGGGATATTATGCTATATTTGAAAAAATGGGTGACTCTACTCAAAAGTTTGTATGGGTCATTTTTATTGTCTCAGATTAACTATTTATTTATTCTTTTCTATTGATTATTTATTTACAGTGATTATCATATGACTATTACTTTTAGCTACAATCTTTTTGGTCATTGTTATTTGCAGATTAATATGTTTGTGTGGGGTTTATCAGGAAGGTCAGACATAGTTCAAGATTCAAAAGACAATTAAGTACATACAATTCTTCACATGTAGATACACTGTCCTACCATCCATTGTTCTCCCTTTCATTTAACTTTAATCAACTATAAACATCTGAACAAAAGATGTGACATACTGATGTATTCATGAAAATCTACTACACAACACATTCTCCTCAGTAGTTCAGTTAAATGGCAATTTAGCAAGGTAATTAAAGCAAGGTTGGTCTCTGTGAGCTAATGTACCTGACCTATTTTGATCACAATTCCATATTTACTATTTCATAGTCTTTCCATAATGTAAATTTCATGAATAATTTGTAACCAATCGACTAATGTTGGAGCATGGTTGCAACCAATTCCTAGTCATGGCTTTCTTGGTGTGGGCAGGTTTAAGTTGTGTGTGTCTTATGTCAGCTGTATGCCTGGAGTTGGGTTAACAGTGAAATTCCACTGTTGGCCAATGAGCAGACACTGGGACAGTTGTGTAATAAACATGCAAACAAGAAAGAAAGTGAGCAAGAAAGATTAGGCTAGACAACAGACAGAAAGAGAGGGAGAGTCAGAAAGCACATTCAATTGAATAATGGAGGACTGTTAATGGCCTTCCTAATTATAACTACGACTGCCATTAGCAGATGCTGGCTGACAATCTTCCTCAGCTGGATAAATGCTAGCATTGCAAAGCCTGGAGGGCTGCCAGTGGCTAAACAAACACATGCACATGTGCACATACATACGAAACATCCAGGAACATCTGATTGCAGTATTGCACATATGTACAAACACACTCTCATACAGTGTATGGGGTTGCCTTCAGCTCTGTCTGTTAACAAAAATGATCATACACCAAAGGCACTTCCTCTCATTCTCTTATTTTGGTTGCATGGACATGTGGGAATTCATATATGTGTATGAGTCCCCAGGGTGCAATGGGGCCTCAGGTGCCCTGGTCCTAACGTCATTACCACCATGTCAACATGGTGCCTCATCATTACACTGCTTAACAAAGCCAAGGTCAACAGTCACATAAACAGTGAGTACGCTTACATGCACACTAATATTTCACTATTATAGTAAGATTTTCTTTTAGTTAATTGTCTGTTAAGTTCCTATCTATCAAAAAGTGAGTTAAAACAATGGTGATTGAGCATATATCCCACTGAGATAAGCGCTTGTATTTGCTGCTTTGTAATAGGATCTGAGTGTTTGTGGCAACTTTCCCGCCCTAAATTCAAATGTGCGCAAACAGTTAGTGGCGCATTTTACGTCAGTCAGCAGGGGTTGGTCTCTTCCCGTCTGCCCAGGTGGAGCTTGACAGTGCCGGTTATGCTGTGTTTTATTCTACTCGGATATTGGGAACTTTCGACAAGGAAAAATGCAAAGGAGTGGTACGTTAATTGGGCCGGACGCCTTTTCGCATTTCATTAAGGCTGACTCACAATGGCGGACCAACAGACAGAGAAAGAAGACCATTCAACTTCAAGTCTAAAGAAAAATAAACAAAAAACTAATATCTGATCTGTCCTCCATGTAATGAACCACCCTCTCTCCATGGAGTCGCTTTTTGGGATTCACGAAATGAGAGCCAGGCTGTAAAGGCTTTCATCTCCGCCAGTAGCAGCAGCATTCAAGGTGCCGTCAGCGGGTTTGGCAGCTCCGCTACCCCACGGAGAGCTTCGGGGATCACCGTCACTTGCCATCCCGACTGCTCACTACTTACTCCCACCTCGGGATTCGGGCCAGCCCGTGCCTTAACCTTACCTTTGGGAGATGGTAGCACCAACAACAACAGCCCCCCTCTTTTTTTTATCAATAAAGGGCATACATTTTGTATGGG
Organism: Zingel zingel; assembly: GCA_023566125.1. Lineage (NCBI taxonomy): Eukaryota > Metazoa > Chordata > Actinopteri > Perciformes > Percidae > Zingel > Zingel zingel. The sequence continues at coordinate 26,239,976 of CM042335.1, read as the reverse complement.
CTCAAGAGTTTTTCTTCCCTGCACTTTCTGATGCTCAGGTTGGTTCAGTTGTCAGCACTGTTGCCATGTTTTGTCAGCCAATAATGTTAGCAATGTGAGCGCTATACTCGGCCAATAAGGGGAAATTGGTGGTGCCCACTCTTCCTCGGCCTCCACTTCATCAGCTAAGGTTATTTCACATTCTGTCTCAAACGGTGTTAGTGTCACATAAGTTAGATGCCCGCCGCCGCTCAGCTTAGTGCATTAACTTTACGCAATGGCTCCACTCGTTTGACTGCTAAAGCTACATGTTAACATGGCAAACAGTGCTGGAAAACATTGCGTCCCCACACAGCTCGCATCTTCATGGATGTATTAGCTCTTAGCTCATCTTAGACTAAACTGCTATCTGTGTGGACAGGAGCATGTGAAGGCATCGCACCGACTTCATGTTATGCCGGTATTATTCAGGTTTTAGAGGCATTCTTTGGACATGTATACAGCGCATTTGGAATATGCGTCTCAATCAGGGTTTTTACCGCAGTTTACTGCCTCTTGGCTGTTTACGTCTTATGGTCAGCTATGTGCATTGCTATAGTTGTGGTACACAAACCAACCAGCCAAGAGTTTGCCAGGCTTTGGTAGAGATGCATGCCCAAAAGAAAGGAAGGAGAAACACAGCTACTTTTAAACATTTTGAAAGACTTGAATATCAACAGGTTTTTGGATATGCCCAAATATCGCCACAGCAACCTTTTCAAGAAGCTGGTTGAAGGACTGAAAGTGTGTTCGCATGGTCGAACAATTCCGCCACCAGTGGAAAACTTATATAATAAGGCAAAAATCGTATTATGTGCATGTAAACGTAGTCACTGTGTACTATATGTGTGTGCTGTACTCGCTCTGTGTCTGTTAACATATCTGCTGTCTGTTCGATTAACCTTCTGTGTCCTTTTTTAAAACTAGCACCCTCAAACCAAGATGGATTATGAGTCTGGAACACCACTTACATCTGAGAAAGTTTAAGATGTTTAGCCTTCTCTGCTTTTTTTGTAGAGTCAAGGTTGGCAGAGGTCTGGCCAACATTATTAAGGGGGCAGGAAAAAGGTGGGGAAGTGTTTGATAAGAGTAACTAGAGCACATGGATGGTTATGGATCCATTAAACCAAAACACAGCCACAGGTAAATCTGTTTGTAAAATATAAATTAATGTGAGTTAAGTCTTCAACTAATTAAAAAATCAGAGAGAAAAGTCACATCCTTGACACGGGCTGTTTATTCACTGCTAATGTAATGAGGTGCAGGAGATTAAAGTGTAGGACCAAAGGCTGTGGAAAGTCTTAATTAAAGGCTCACTTCATGGCTTGACCTATCAGATAGACTGATCATTTTTGGTAGAATGCATTCGGGAATGAGAGTGTAATGAAGTGTGCACTTACTTATGCACTCAGCATAAGTAAGTATGCAAGTGCATGTGTGTGATTATGTATGCTCCAGTCACCTTGAGGTGGGACATGGCTGACCTCTCACATGGTCCAGAAGGCCGGGGGATCGATCGAGTGTTTCCCCTCTGCTCCCTAAAGCTCGCTGCTTGCCGAGGAAGAGCATGAGAGCTGGATTAGCGCACGGCTAAATGTGCTCTCATAAGCTGTAAACTCAGGAGGGCAGGACACTTTTAATTGTAGAAGCTAAAATAAGGCCATGAAGACCAGATTCATGAATGGTAATGAATATACTGAATGCATTTGGTCATACAGTAAATGTGTATCTGATATATTAACAATGTAGGTAACAGTGATGCTACATTAAGATTGAGTTGTATTATTGTTAAAATAGTGTGTGTGTGTGTGTGTGTGTGTGTGTGTGTGTGTGTGTGTGTGTGTGTGTGTGTGACCACTTGTCCACTTTGACGATTATAGATGAGTCTCCTTGTACTTTTCCACTTTGTCCATCATTTACTACTAATGTGACCAATTATCCTGTGGTACATTACATTAGTGCACATGGCCTTAAAATGTGTTTTTCCTTCAAACAGCATACTAAGCCCAGGTCATATATCATTTGATGTTATCTATTCCTTTTATACTCTAATCACAAACTGTGTCCCCCGTAACACTGTTTTCATCAGACTGCAGCAAAATGTTATTTTCCACAATTACTCACATCCATCCAACTGTGCTGCTTCAGTATTAAAATGATATCAGCACAATCAACTGTTTGCTGCCTCTGTCTGTTATGATCTTTACAAGCATGCTCCTCAAGCTCCTGTTTGGCAGTGCAGAGCAGACATGGATAAATCATACTGGCCAGCTCTTTTTTAGTAATGCAGTTAGAAAACTCCTTTGATCCATTGTCAAGATCTTCTTCAATAGCGGTGATGTGTTAGCTGCGCACTTCAGGCGTACACAAATAAAAAGTGCTCTAATGCGCAAAAATGCTTCATTTTGGTCAGAATTTTATGGAAAACTGTGGGGATTTAGTCATTTAATGTCCTCAAAAACTTTAGGCCAGGCATATATTTTACAACTCCTGCCTGTACGTTTGCTTCATCGCAGACAACTCAGATGAGATCGTCCATATCTTTTTACTGAGAGTCAAATGCCCTGGGTCCATACAGATGAGAATGGAGACTAGGTGTCACTTTTCTAGACAGTGGTTTCCCTAAGTTTCACACATATTTTTAGACTCACAGTGTAGGAGGTAAAGATGCCATTTACAACACCAACTCACAGAAACCAATGCAACTCTTCCCTGTGTAATAGAGCGAGCAGTCAAGTAGAGACAATAGTGCTGTGTAAGGGATAACATTAGGCTGAATTCCTTACTGGACTGCTGATGATTAATGTGAAATAAATTGGGGTGCCCTGGTAGCTCACGTGGTTGGATACGTGGCCCAGGATCCACCTTTGCTGCATGTCATCCCCCCTCTCTCTTCCCCCATTACCGTCTTCAGCTAAGACGCTAAGCGCCACATGATCCTTTAAAGTTCATCGGGATAGTAAAAACAAAAGGCAGTTGGTTTATTGGTGTGCAATGAAACACCAGCGTGCCAGTTGTTACAGTACATGCATGCTGTACTATTGCTCCAGCACCAAGTTTAGTTGTTTGGGAAAGACAGGCAGTAACGGCTGCCATGGGGCAAACTGGACGGGGATGGAATTATCAGTCAAAGTGACAGTGTGTTCACTCCAACTTAGGTGTGTGAGATGATGTGTGTGAGACAGAATAAACATCATCACTCCAGACTGGGGCCAGAGTGTGTATAATTGTTACTACTAGAGTTAAGACGTACGTGTGTGTGTGTGTGTGTGTGTGTGTGTGTGTGTGTGTGTGTGTGTGTGTGTGTGTGTGTGTGTGTGCGAGAGAGAGAGAGAGAGAGAGAGAGAGAGAGAGAGAGAGAGAGAGAGAGAGAGAGAGAAACCTGCAGTTTATCAAACAACAATTTGCTAAATTGTTTCCCGTAAAAGCTGAACAAATTTTAGTTTTTGTCTTAATGACATTACACTTCATTAGACACTAGAGAAGCAGTCCCAACATTTTCCTAATGTCCTATGAGGGAGACATTTTATTTTAATTAAACTAATGCTTTATTTACTGGAAATGCAGAGAAGCAGAACCATTGTTTATGAATACTATTCCAGTGCCTGTTTAAAACATTCCTCGTTGGAACGAGTCAAAACAGTTATAGATTTATTATGATGTTTACATTTGAGAACAGCAGTAGGCTAGATGGAGCCAGTTACCTCCAGGATCTGTGCTAAGCTAGGCTAGCGGTGGGTGCGTCAGACAGAGTTATGACACGCACGGAGATGAGAAGGGACTTATCTAACTCTGGGGGATACGGGGAATAAGACAAAGTCCCAATAAGTCGCTGTGTTCCTTTAAGCCTACATCAAGAGAGATGGGCTACAACGGATCGGAAGACTCGCCATTGCAGGTTACAAAGTTCAAAAAGTTACCATTTCAGACTGCCAATGTGCAAAATTGCGTTGTGGGGATGTACTATTCAATTTATTTCAAATTATGACATTTAGTAATTTAATAATGGCACTTTAAATTATCAAGCAAGAAAGAACTGAAGCAAGGAAAAAAAATTCGGAAGGAGAAACATTGGAGAAAAGAGGAAAAGATCACGACAAAAAAAGAGCATCAGAGTTGGGCTGAAACTCAACTCTGAGTAACTTGAGTAATTGGATTACTAAAAATCAAATGCTTATTCTTTGCATCAAAGCTTTTAGCGTTTAATCCAAATAAGAGGGAGAGAGAGAGAAAAGGCGATGGGTGAAGAGAAAACAACAGAAAGTGTCCAAAGTTTGGGATCGTTCCAAGCAGTAACAAAACAAAAACTCTGTACAGTGTGTCTATTAGGGCTGACCCGAATGCTTCCAAGCTTCAATTGTTGACATGGTAATCGACATCCAAATTAGTATACCAATGCTTCGTTATTTTATTACTTTTTCTATTCAATACCCCAAAAATCCAGAATAGCCCATGTTATAAGGAACAGTCTCCCACATCATTTATTCATGCATCAACATGAATTATAATTAGGCCTAGTTATTCTCCGACGGAGTGCTGTTTGTTGTGTGTGTTTAGGGGGGGTGCGTGTGTGTAGGCCTAGGTGCGTCGCTGTCCCGGGTACTGAAATCGATAGACAGACAGACGGAAAAACATGTCACAGTCTGCCTCAATTCATCCTGCATCTTGCCTGAGCTATCATCTAACGTTACCAGCAAACTGAAAGTATGACCATGTGACATGTGACATGACCAGCAACTCGGCTGCAACTATCGGTGGAAAAAGTCAAGCGTCTGGAATAGTTTCAAAATTTGCGAAGATGACTCGCATAAGGTCGAGTGCCAGATACAAGGAAACATATCAGGCATATCACCATGCTACGACTTTTGCAAATCACCTGAAAACTGCAAGTATCTGTCATGAATCCCGCTTCCTGAGTCTGTTTTCTGCCTGAGTTGCCTGTATTCTGACCTGGAGTCTGTTTTCCTGAGTTTCCTGAACTCACCCTGTCTGGGTGCCTGGTGACGAAGCAAGGCGGGAGATCTCTCAATCACCCACACCTGCATCTCATCAGCCATCTGCACGCATGGTCCTGATCATCACCTCTCCACTTCATAAGCTATGACCTGACATCCATTCCCTGCCGGATCGTTAGCCACGAGCAGTATGTTGTACCTGCGTATCAGCCTCAGTTTGCTCAAAGTTAGTTTTGCTGCTCAGTTATATTTGCCTGCTGTGAACTTAGCTTTGTTTCCTCTGTCTGCAGTTACTCTCCCGGGATATTCACTCCACCTCTGCTTGGTCGTCAGTTTCATCAGAAACAACGCTGGATCTGCTCATTCCCTTCCACCTACTCACCTCCACTGCCTGCTCCGTCACCTGGATTCTCCTGCTTCCACATTCGAATCATTAAATAAAAACTCACCTTGTCCTGGTCTACCTCTGGGTTCTGCCCTAGTAAATTGTGACAGTAACAGCTTAGAACAACAGAAGAAATCCTCGCTTACCCACTGGTAAACGTCTGCAGACTATTTTATTAATCTTACTTTTCTTTTGTAAATACAGCAAAAGTATTTCTTATCTGATTACTCAATGTAATAATATGTTGAATATAATAATTGATAGCTGTAGCCCTACATCAGAGTGACATCATGACATCTATATCTCATAAAAAGACTAAGTATTTCAATATTTCAATTTTATTTATAGTATCAATTCATAACAAGAGTTATTTCAAGACACTTTACAGATAGAGTAGGTCTAGACCACACTCTATAATTTACAAAGACCCAACAATTCCAGTAATTCAAAATTATGAGTAAACTATCTCATAATTACAAAATTATGAGACCAGTATTTTGTATTTTTTGGGGTTTTATATATATATATATATATATATATATATATATATATATATATATATATATATATATAAGACAGGGACAGGAAGCGCTTTAACATCAGTTACAATAGTTCTCCTTTTAGAGTGATGTGTGTGTGTGTGTGTGTGTGTGTGTGTGTGTGTTGCAACAGCTGTAGGACTGGGGGGTAGAGACAGTGTGCGTCTGGAACACTTTACATAGAGAGGGAGAAACAGAGAGAGGGAAAGAGAGAATGAAAGAGAGAGAAGTGTTGACTAATTACCTGATATTACAGTTCCAGTTGCCTTCACCTTAAAAAGCACCCCCCACACCAACCCTGTTCACAGAAATGATGGTGAAGGGACACACAGCACTCAATCACTATGTGATCACATAGGAAGAAAAAGAGAGAGGAGAGAGTCCAGACTATGAACTTGTGCGCTGAAGGAGACAGCAGGTTAAGTATTCATGGTCAAAAGGACTACATTGACACATATTTTAAACACACAAGGTTGAAAAGAAACTCCTGCACACTGTCTAACTTAGCAAAAATAAATGTAACAGCTGTCAACGTTTTTGCCTGATGATGGTCTAGTACCGAAAGGTAGTCTAGGTGGTCTAGTACCGAAACGTTGCCAGCTCTTCAGTTTATTTTTGCAAGTCAGACATTGTGCGGGAGTTTCTTTGCAACTTTTGACCTACTCGTCCCCCTCTGACACACCTGTCTCACGTTATAGATGTGATAAGTCTTTTTCAGTTCTGAAACACAAGGTAAAACAGCAACCTATGATATCATATGTGGTGTGCTGACCACCAGTAAACTAAAATCATTTTAGCACCCACAAATTATATTTCTTTTGTTTTTGTGTAAGTAAGTAAGTAAGCAATCTGTATTTATAAAGCCCATTTTAAAACACACAGTTACAAAGTGCTTTACACACACAACTCTATAAACTATAGTACAGCAGTTCCTAGTTGTGGATGGGTATATTGTGTTTGCAGCAGTTTGTACCCAGTGCACTGTATGTGTGTGGACTCACTCACACATGATATATTAACCTCAGTGAAGCTCGCTGTTCTGTTGTTTGTTAGGTGCAGATAATAAACCATGAGGGCTTTGCTTTTATATTACATCGTGTGGATATACCTTTTTATCCTGGTCCACTTTCCCTGTGTGGTTTCTTTGACTGGCACTATAGACAATGGATCACATAGTCTGTCCAGGTTCATTCATCATCTCAGGGTTGGGACACGGTGCTAATTTATTTAAAAGGTGGCTCAACTTTGATGTGCATCCACAGATGCCAACCAATAGTCCATTTATCAGACCCACAGTAATGTCAGCAGTCCATTGTCGAGAAGAAGAAAAGTAAAGAGGTATGAATGTGACAATGACTCCATCTCCAGATCTCACTTCCTTTTAAATGCCTGCTAATAATCATTTAGTCTCCATTAGATTTGTTCCCAACTTTCTCTATGATGATCGTTGGGTTAGTCCTTTTCTTACTTACACTTCATTAACCAGAAGGCTTTGTTTGTTTATTTTGTAACCAGGGCGCCTGATTAATGTGCTACTAGGGTTGAACTCATGATGCTGGAGATGATTTAGACAACCTGTCTCCGAGGCAACCTATCTCCATCCCACAGACTGGTGAGGTTGTCACAGTGACAGAAGTGCCCCTCCACAGGATGGAAGAGCAGAGGAGCATACCTTTCTCCTTTTCACTTCCACAGACTTGTCTCAATCTATGGAGGACCTCCAGTGACATGGCAATTGTAATAGAGCATTTCTTTATTTTATATTTAATTGTAATTAATAAATTGGTTTCAAATTCATTAATTAATCCATTATTAAATAAAGGAACTATAAAAAATAAGTTAAATTTCAAAACAGTAAATAAATACATCATTTAAAAATACATTAATGAATTACTAAATAAAAAGAGCATGTAAAAATCTATTTAAAAACAGCTATTAATAATTCAATTGAAAAACGGAATTAAGAATACAGCTTTAAATAAGGCATTTAAAAGGGCAATTCCTTTAGGGTCAAATCCATTTCCTTGCTGCTTTTCCTCATCCAATTCAAAATTAGATTTGCGAAGTCATTTCGCCTCCCCATTCAGTCTTTCCATGACACTTGGGGGCTTTGTGCTTGTTGGGTAAAACAATGCAAATTAGCATGGGAACAAGCTCTCTGATTGGCAAACAACTGGCCTATCATAATATTGCCAAAATTAGGAACATCTTGTCTCAAAACGATGCTGAAATACTAGTCCATGCATTCGTTGCTTCCAGGCTGGACTACTGTAATTCCCTATTATCAGGATGCTCAAATAAAACTCTTAAGACTCTCCAGCTGGTCCAGAATGCTGCAGCGCGTGTTCTGACAAGAACTAAGAAAAGAGATCATATTTCTCCTTTATTAGCTTCTCTGCATTGGCTTCCTGTAAAATCCAGGATTGAATTTAAAATCCTTCTCCTGACCTACAAAGCTCTAAATGGTCAAGCACCTTCATATCTTGGAGAGCTCTTAGTACCTTATTGTCCCACTAGAGCTCTACGCTCCCAGAATGCAGAGTTACTCGTGGTTCCCAGAGTCTCTAAAAGTAGAATGGGAGTCAGAGCCTTCAGCTATCAGGCTCCTCTCCTGTGGAACCAGCTCCCAGTCTGGGTTCGGGAGGCAGACACCGTCACCATTTTTAAGAGTAAACTTAAAACTCTCCTCTTCGATAAAGCTTATACTTAGGGAGTGAGGAGTTGCAGCATTCACCTGGACCGGCGGGGGAAGGTGTGTAGCCATAGTCATGACGCACCTCCTCCATATCTCTGCTTCTCTTCATAGAAAGCTTACTATATTTAGGGTATGAGGAGTTGCAGCGTGCGCCTAGACCGGCGGGGGAAGGTGTGTAGCCTCCGTCATGGCGCACCCCCATCCTATCACTGCTTCTGCCCATAGAAAGCTTACGCATACTTAGGGAGTAAGGTGTCGCAGCGTTAGCCTAGACCAGCGGGGGAAGGTGTGTAGCCACAACACAGCCTCCCTATGCGGTTATAGTTCTTGACTACTGGGGTACCTCCTTTGACACACTGAGCTCCTCTCTCCTCTCTCTTTCCATCTGTGTGTATTCATGTTCCAGAAATGCTTGTTATTAACCTAGCTCCGGGGAACTTCCCCGGAGTCCGTATGTTCTTTGTCCCCCCCCCCAGCACCATCATCTTGGATCATGAAGGCACCTACATCATGGTGGCAGCTGTCGCCGTGGTCCTGCCCTACGACCTGCTGTGCCCCATTAGACCCTGCAATGCCCGGCATCGACTTGCTATGTCCGGCCAACGCCCTGCCACACCCTGTTACGCCCTGCTGTGCTCTACGACTCCATGAACTATTACAACTACTCTAGTCATTATCTTAATTGTGACTTTGTTACTGCCATTGTTCATCAAACCCCCAACCGGCATCGTCAGACACCGCCTACCAAGAGTCTGGGTCTGTCCCGTCAGACACCGCCTACCAAGAGCCTGGGTCTGTCCCGTCAGACACCGCCTACCAAGAGTCTGGGTCTGTCCCGTCAGACACCGCCTACCAAGAGTCTGGGTCTGTCCCGTCAGACACCGCCTACCAAGAGCCTGGGTCTGTCCCGTCAGACACCGCCTACCAAGAGCCTGGGTCTGTCCCGTCAGACACCGCCTACCAAGAGCCTGGGTCTGTCCCGTCAGACACCACCTACCAAGAGTCTGGGTCTGTCCCAGGTTTCTTCCTAAAAGGGAGTTTTTCCTCACCACTGTCGCACTTACACATTGATGCTTGCTCTTGGGGGAATCACTGGAATTGTTGAGTCCTTGAAAATTACAGAGTGTGGTCAAGACCTACTCTATCTGTAAAGTGTTCTGAGATGATTCCTGTTATGATTTGACACTATGAATAAAATTTAATTGAATTATCATATTCATAGTTTTCAGTCAAATTTACCAATTATATTAACTTTCCCGACTAGAGACAAAAATACCGTGGATCAAGTTTATACCAACATTCCTAGACCTTACAAAGCTGCACCATCTCCACACCTCGGCTTATCAGACCACATCTCACTGGTCCTGACTCCATCCTATAGACCACTAATCTGCACAACAAGACCAGCTTTTAAACCTCTACAAATATGGAGTGAGGAAGCCACCTCATTACTGCAGGTTAGTTTTGACAGCATAGAGTGGGAGGTGTTTGCACGGGAAGCAGACTTGTATGAATACAGCTCAGCCATCCTAGATTACATTAACTTCTGCACTGAGACAGTATTAACTACCAAAACCATAAAGGTGTTGCCGAAACAGACTATAAGTGCAGAACCCCACATTCCAGCCATGACAGCACACTCCCCGAAACCCTGAACCAGTTCTTTGCACGTTTTGATTTGCAGAACAACAGAGTGGGGGGCCAACTGACCTTGCCCAGGGAGGAGCCAGGACTTGTCCTACAACACCATCAGGTGAATTCCACGCTGAGAAAAATAAACATCTCCAAAGCAGCAGGACCAGACAGGGTGTCGGGCCCGACACTGAAGACATGCGCTGACCAACTAACAGTGTTCACTGACATCTTCGACCTTTCATTACAACAGTCTTTTGTCCCTACCTGCCTTAAATCCACCACAATTGTGCATGTACCCAAAAAGACAGCAGTCAACAGTCTGAATGACTATCGCCCAGTTGCTCTGACACCCAGTTATTATGAAGTGCTTTGAAAGGATTATACCCACAGATCTGGACAGCCACCAGTTTGCCTACCAAAGGAACAGATCTACGGAGGATGCAGTCTCATTTGCACTTCATACCGCTCTGTCCCACAACCTGGTACACAAACTGAGCAACCTCAGATAAACCACCTCACTCTGTTCATGGATTTTGGATTTTCTCACTCAAAGACCACAACATGTCAAGTTGGGCACCCAGATATCTTAAACTAAGATATGGGGAAGTTTGCAGGTGACACCACTTCAGTGGGACTGATTACCAACAATGAAGAGGCCCACTACAGGGAAGAGGTCCAACATCTGGCCAGGTGGTGAACCAGGAAGACCACACACCACCAACTTCATATAAGTGGATATGGTGGACAGTATCAAATTCCTGGGAATTTACATCACCAACTCACATGGTCCCTTAACACATCCCATCTGGTAAAGAAAGCCCAACAGAGGATTTTCTTACTCAGGAAACTCAAACAAGCCAGTCTCCCTCTCAGCTGCTGGGCAACTTTTATCCTACCACAATAGAAAGCATCCTCTGTCAGTGTGCCACAGTGTGGTATGCCAGCTACACAGTAGAGAACAAAAAGGACTTGGGGTGACCGGGTGGTGAAAGCAGCACAGAGGATTGTAGGAGCTGTGCTCCCGGACCTAGATGCTTTGTATGCTGGCCGCCTGCAAAGAAAAGCCAGTAGCATCAGCATGGACACAACACACCCAGGACACTGTCTGTTTGTCTCATTACCTTCTGGAAAAAGATACAGCACCATCAAAACCCCGGACTAACAGAATGAGGAACAGCTTCTTCCCTCCATCACCCCCCCTCTCCATCCACAAACACACAAGTACAACCTATAGCTGCTAAGAACAAAGGACTACTGTTATAAAAGCACTACAACACCATAAAATAAAAATGAAAAACTCTGCAAATGCTCATCTGAGTACTCCGTGTGATGCCTTTTTTTGTGTGTGTGTTCTTTATCTTTTTATTTGTTTATCTTGTTTTTAATATTTATTTACTGCTGCGGCACTGATTGCCATCAATGGAATTTGGTTAATACAGTGACAATAAAGTATCTTGAGTTTTGAATCTTGAACACCTAGTGGTACAATTCGGTATACCGGTCCAGTCCGGTGTTTGTCTTAATATCACACCGGCCCAAGCCTGCTGACGTAACTGTATCCACACTCAAAGCCTTTTTGGCTAATGTTCGATCAGAACATCTGTTTAATTGTGAATATACATTATGTTTTCAGTTAATTTAATGGTGTCAAACTAAAGTGTAACTTATCTTCTTTTCTAACAATATATCGTCTGAACCAGTTACTGTAATTTAGCTTTTACTTTACAAAAGTAACTAAAGTAAGCGTACACCGGTGAATACACCAATTTAACATGTAAATGTCAATGTACATATATGAAAATCCACACGTAGATTCTTAGATGTGTGTAAAATAATTCTATTTACACTTCGGGGGCAATCGCTCAGGAAAAGCACCTCGAAAAGACAGGACACTGAGTCAGACCGGATGTGTCCATTTATGGTCAATAGCTGCGAACGGTATCCGAACATGGACACAGTTACGTTAATAAGCTCAAAACATGAATGGCCACTATAGCAAACAGCTGTTTTGCATTTATGGCTCTTAGTCCCATACTGTTTTTGAATTGTCAAAATTGTAAAGGAACTTCTATTAATAAATATAATTTCTTTCAACTGATAACTTGTTAGACTTTCCCAAGCCCTCAAAATTGACCTTGTTTCTAGTGTCAAACAACACCTGGAAAAAAACTTCAAAGTGGAGGAGACTTAGTGTGAAGGAGGGGAAGGACAGTGAAGCAATTAAGGAGATGGTGTCATTTGAGACAAGCTGATGTACTTTATACAGTATAGAAACAAAAGACGGGCGCAGCCTGGCTTACACTGACAGAATAATACATGGGTCAGAGGCATCGAGGAGTAACCTATAGCCAGCTATGTGGGCTCTGACACACGACCCGGCAGTGGTGGTAGTGTTTACTGTGACGACACAACAACAGAAACAGAAATAATATGACCAACCACAGACATCCTCCAAAATGATCACACAAGGTATCAATGTAACATCTTCTTATCCCTGTTCTACACTGCACATCGTGTGCCAGTTGATAAATCTGTAACAGCATTTTTCTATTTTCTGCACCAATATCAACAAGACAAATTCCTGCATATTTTTTAAATTAAATAGTTCTGATTAAGTTCCGATTATGCCATTTCTCATTTGTTACTTTAATTACTCATAAGCTTAAAAAGAAAAATGAGTTTCTACAGGTCTCAGTCCATTTACTACAAGCAATGTATTACTGCTGATGACTTTCCAAAATAATTTTGATAATTTTAAAGATTTTAAAATTAGTCTGCCTGCCTTTTAGGTCCAACTAAAACACAGACTCAATATACTGTAAATACATCTTTATAAAGAGAACCTCAAAATTGGTTTAATGTTGGCAAAGTATACTGTATATAATTGTATGGTAATACAGTTCAAAACAGACTGAATAGCAGGTCTCCCAAAGAGAGTATTTAGTGCTATTATATAAGTAGAAAATATTTTATAAATTTGATCATTAGCCAACTGTTTTTTTTATGGCCTCATAAATGTAAGTGTCTAACAACAAAGCTGCTGAACACAATATTGTTTGTCAGCCAAATCTTTAGACTTGGATGTCAGAACTTTTGTCCAGCACTGGAATCTCGACTGAACTTAAAAGTCTTTGTACTTACCGAAGCAACAGATTTTCATATGAAACTTTCAGTTTAAGAAAAACTGATATGGTTTCCCAAATGGTTGGCGTTTTTCAAGCATACAGTACAGGTGGTGATTTGTGATAATCAGAAAAAAAAGATCTACTGTTGAAACAGCACACACATGTTGAAGAGTTACAGACTACACATAAAAACACATTGAAATGTCATTTTCAAAGACATTTAAAGACTCATCTGTTCTGTAAGAATTCAGGCAAACAATGCTTTTCAGAAATACCAGAGTCAAAGAAAGGCATGACGCATTAACGGATCTTGTTTCACACACAATTAGAACAAGGAGTGGTTTCACTCTCCCCCTTTCAAGCTCCATGGAGTATACACATATGCATGCAGTTGTGTGTTTGCATACCTGCAAACACACACCTGCATTATAACAGCCATAAGCAAATACACACACACACAGTTAGTAAAACTGTGTCCCAAATACACACACACGGTAAAACTCACATTCATGTGTGTGCGTGCGCAGACACCCACACCCACGCAAATTCACACACACACACACACACACACACACACACACACACACACACACACACACATAGTGCGTCTAACTATCTTTGTGGGGACCGGTCATTGACATAATGCATTCCCTAGCCCCTTACCTTAACCTTAACCATCACAACTAAATGCCTAACCTTAACCCTTACCCTCACCCTAACCATAACCTAATTCTAACCCTAATCCTAAAACCAAGTCTTAACCCTCAAACAGACCTTTAACCTTGTGGGCTCCAGCATTTTGGCCCCACAAAGCTGTCCGGACCCCACAAGTATACTGTATTCCCGGTGTTTGGACCCCACGAATATAGTTAAACAAGAACACACACACACACACACACACACACTCACACACACACACACACACACACACACACACACACACACACACACACACACACACACACACACACACACACACACGCACAGTGAATTCAACTCATTAGTGATCAGGGATATTAAAGTAATTGCCCTGCAACCAGCCAAGGTTCATGACCAGGTGAATGGATTCAGGTGATCTTCTGAAACCTGCTGGATTCATGCCTGTGTGTGCGTGTATATATAATATATATATATATATATATATATATATATATATATATATATATATATATATATATATATATATATATATATGTGTGTGTGTGTGTGTGTGTGTGTGTGTGTGTGTACACAGCAGAGGCAAAGTCCTATACAGTATGTTCGTATGGACTGTGTATAATTGTAGAGCTGCAACAATTAGTCGATTAATCAATAAGTTAATCTATTTAATAACAATTAATGGTTTCAGTTATTTTTCAAACAAAAATGTAATTTCAGTTTCTAAAATAAGAGGATCATCTGCTTTTTGTATTTTTGTATTTAAGGTATTTTGTGTTGAAAGTTAGATGCACACTTTTGCTGACATAAATTCCTGACATGTCACAGATGGATAATATGACTCTCAGAGTATTTGAAGACTATTTTGCCTTAATATTTGCCTCTGCCAACCTTAGATCATATCCCCCAAGATCCCTCTCTCCTCTATATGCCTCCCTGCAGTCTTAATAAAGAAGAAATAGGTCACCGCCTGCTCTCCATTAAAACATTGAGTCCTGAGGGCAAAGACTGAGTGGGACACACTCCCCAGCCTCTGTGTAATATAAGCCATAAAATGAAGGGTTGGCTACACCTTGATGTCTGTGGTGAATAATGCACGTGCACCAGTCTAGCCACAGTTCTCATGTGTGGTCACTGCACTAGGCCAAGAGGCAAGCCGCGCTAGGGTTTCACCTGGCATCAAGGGTTTCACCTGGCATCAAGGGTTTCACCTGGCATCAAGGGTTATCTGTTGATCTGAAGTCAGCTGGTGAGCTGACCAGTACTAGGGTTTCACCTGGAGCCAGCGTGTTATCTCGTTGACATGGAGTCAGATTACAGCTTAGTGTCCCCGGATTAAGCGTAAGTGGTTTTGAATGCACACGAGATCCCCTCAGGAAACCAATACGGAAATCCATCATTTCTTTGTTTGCAGTGATGGAGCTGAGGCTACTGGAGATGACAACTGTTAAATGTTGTTAATTGATTACGATGATGATAGTCTGGCATTGCCAGACCTTCCTTCCACAGCGCTGCGGAGGAGGGTCTGGCTAGTCCAGACAGCATGCCGGGATGAGAGAAAAAAGTGCTCTGGTTTATTGGCATTTCTTTAAACCAATCACAATCGTCTTGGGCGGCACTAAGCGCCAGACGGAGCCACGGTACCTCTGCTAAATAGTCTCAGGAAGGAACTTGTTTTGGTGGAACATGTGTACGTTCAAAAGTAGTTTTAGTCGTGCAACAGAAAACTCAGATTGGACAGATAGTCTAGCTAGCTGTCTGGATTTACCCTGCAGAGATCTGAGGAGCAGTTAACCATAGTCCTCACAAATCCACCAGAGGTTAGAACACCAACACAAAGAAAGAGGAAGGGGACGGACATCTGGGAAAATAAAGGGTGATATGGCGGCATTTCCGGCAGCACCGAAGCAATCCCGGAAGTGGAACGCTGTAGATATAGACTACGATGATGATGACTGTGGTGTTATCCATATATATATATATATATATATATATATATGCTAATAGCATTAGCAATGGTCCTGTTATTGTAAATGGTAATAGAAATAATCATGGCAATGAATATGATCGATTAAAAAAGTATTGAGATCAGTAGCCAAAGCATTATTTCTTTTTTAGATTTGCTACATAGATTGTAGGTTATTGCATAATAATTGCAATGCATGTCTATTCATGTGATTGATACATATTTTATCTGCTACTCATAGTACACGTACAATTCTGTAGCTGCTTCAGTGACGAGTAATGACTGACACCCCACTAGCTGTCCATCAAATTCTCCACTTCCATTTATCTTTAAATTACAGACAGAGGGATAAAATAAAAATAATTTAATGAGAAGCCAACTGGATAAAAATATGTTTGTGTATTACGTGTGTATATGCAATGCCAGGGGTTGCCAGATTGTTTGTTTCTTATTTTTATGATATCTCATGTTGATCTCAAATTGTGTACAACAAAAGTAAAATGTACTGCAGCTGTCTATTGTTTGTGAATTTTCACCACAGCTAAGTAGTAATGCTTTTTCTTTTCCTCTTCCTTTCCATTATCCTGTACTCTGTCCATCAAGCGCTCTTTCCATTCCCTCCCTCTGCTCGCTGAATACCACTACATTAACTCCTAATAGCATTGGAAAAGACATATTACCCAATAACTTGGGTCTGTGCAAGTGCCATTTACCCTTCCCCTGCCTCTTAAGTGCTCAAATAAATATCACGGCAACAACATCAAATGGGATTCAAAGACTAAGCAAGAGTGGAAGAAATAGTTCCCATTTCATCATCATCGACAGTTGTTTTTGTCACGGTTTTGTGCGCTCGGAGTATCTTCCCGACCTAATATTTGACAGTGTATTGCGGGAAACACACTGGGTGAGTAATACTGTCACTGTCAATTCGACAACGTCGTGTATTCAAACATGTCAGTTTAGCAGATGAAAATGAAATGGAGTTATTAATACATACACAGAAACAAACAAACACACACACACACACACACACACACACACACACAGGTATTGACATTGAAAGGCAGGTACACACAGACACAAGAATACTCAAGAATACATACAAAATTGAAGTTGTTGAAGCATAACAAGACCGTACGTGTTCAACATCATTAGTGGTGCTGGGTTATTAAACATCGCCCTAACAGACTTTCACAATAATATGTCAACAACATCAATCAACTTTGCAAAAATAAGGCTCTGGCTCTCAGTGGGGTTCAGAGCAACACCAGCAAACAACGTAAGGTATTTGTTTCTGTTGATTTGTTTTTCTGCTGCATATTCCAAATAATCTGACGCAAAAAAGAGTATTTCTACTGGTTTAAAAATTGTTGCCATCAACCCAAGCAGCACCGCACATACATTGGGAATAACAGACCATGAGAAATGATACAGTGAACTGATATGATACAGAAACGTTTTATGGAATAGTTAGCATGCATTCTTGTAAAAGATATTTACAATTCAATTTATTTACTTATAGTAATATTCTAAAACTAAAACCTCCGATGACAAATCTTGAAAGCTGTATCATCAGTGACATTATAACCTCTCTGCCACTCTGTGCTCAACTTCATTTTTCTTTTAAATCTAAATGTATTAGTCCAAGCAGAGTGAATAACAAATATACAAAGAGTTTCAAGCATCATCTATCTGAAAAAAAGATATATTTTGAATACTCCAGAGCTCTAGTATCTGCCGATAAAGGTAAAACTGAAAATACAAAAGCAGATGCATCTGAAACTGTATTCATCTCTTCAGAACTTCAGAGGGAACAGAGCCTGTGCTCCATGGTCAGCATAAACTTTGAACTCACCAAACCTAGATGTTCAAAGGCCCCTTTGAACAGACACTTCTTTTTTTCTTTTTATCTTATTCTTTTTCCAAAAGATAAAAAAAATTGATCACCATTGCACCTCCTGTTTACACGTGCATTTACAAGTTCAAAAACATCAACAGTGAGCTAGGAGGAAATGTATAGATGACAAACAGGAAGTTGAAAGTGTGAAGTCTGTTGCACCTCTCACCAGACGCAGCAGCTTTTTGTTTTTTCTCAGAGCAACTAAATTGGAGGAAGCCATGGCCTTGTGCATTTTTGTGGAAAAAGCTGCAGTGTGAATACCATACATGACTGCTGCTATCCAGCACTAAGAACGTTACACAAAACAGAATCCAAAAATTGCTTTTTCACATGCAGCAGAAGCCAAAAGCAAAAGTCAAATATCTTTTTTTTCCTCTTCTGATGGCTATTTAAATTGAAAAGGAATCTGCTGTTTTTCTTTTTTAAACAGCTCTAAACAGTGGCACCCATCACCTTTAAAAACTCTAATTATCATGTCAAACAACAGCACCCACCTACTTGCTGTAATGCGACACACATGTAATAAAAGTGACACTTGTGTAATGGCTTTCAAGAACTGAATACTGCAGGTACTCCTACACCTGCAGGTACTCCTACACCTGCAGGTACTCCTACACCTGCAGGTGCAAAACATTTTTTGGGACATTTCTTTGCTGAAGAAAACCACTTTTAACAGCCATATAAAAAATAATCCTGTCTGGGGAAACAGCATGAGATGCCCTGGTGAGTGGGCAGACCGATACACTGCTCGATGTGGAAGCCATGAACACTCTGCTCACACAGTGCTGTGGTCAGCTCTCTGGTTCTCTGAAAATAGTTACAAGGAGGGTTTGCTGCCTGTCCTTTAGTTCTATAACAGGAGACAGGAGCTTCTTTAACTTTCAGCTTTCTGAACATTACAGATGGCTGGGTCGACGCTTTCTTGCCCCACCCCACAGTAAACATTACAAGATGAGTGGAAGAATTCAGGGGAACGGAGAGAGATGCCAAAAGAGTTTTATGTTAGAGGATGCAAGCAAAAATAGGCTATGGGGGGGATAAGGAAAGATGATGGGACAGAGAGACAGGGAGAGAACAGAGGATAAGGGAAAGCAGATTAAAAAAGAGAACTGGCTGGGTTGGCTCAGTGGGTAAATATATACTGAGAGGTTTATGCCTCGACGCTGAGGTTCAGGGTTCGATTCCGACCTGTGACAATTTCCTGCATGTCTTACCCTCCTTTCTCACCTAGCTGTCCTGTCAAATTAAAGGCAGCAAAAGCCCCAAAAAAGTAGCTAAGAAGAGAGAACATAACAGCATACAATCTTCACAATCAAGGGCATAAATCCCAGGGGGGTCAGGACTCCCCATCTAAGAGTTGCCCCCTAGAAATATCATTAAAACAATGCTGTGTATTGTAAATAACATAATGATGTATACTTAAAATATCTGTGTAAGTAGTAAAACAATACAAACCCCAAAAAATGCTTTTTAAGTTTAGAAACATTTTGAGTCTCCCCTCCCTTGCCTCACAGTGGTTTGGTCCACTGCCTGCTGTACGTTAGGATCTGCATTCGACTCACAGTTACATCGGGTAGTGGGGGTTTCGCAGACGGCCTCTAGAGGGGCTCCGCCCGGAGGGGCTCTACTTTCGCCTACGGCCGCCTCTGAGTCCTCCACGTCCTGCTTGGCCGCCTGAGGGGCTCTACCTTTGCCGACGGCCGCCTCTGAGTCCTCGATGTCCTGCTTGGCCGCCTGAGGGGCTCTACCTTCGCCGACCCGTTCGGCCGCCTGAGAGACTTCGCCCTCGCCGCCGGCCACCGGGACGATTCTGCCTTCGCCGCCGGCCGCCTGAAGGATTCTGCATTCGCCGGCAGTTGCCTGAAGGGTTCTGTTTTCGTCACCGGCCGCCTGAAGGGTTCTGTTTTCGCCGTTGCCGCCGGCCTTCAGAGGGGATTTGCCTTCGCTGATGGCCGCCCAAGAGCCCTCGCCGTCCTGCACGGCCGCCTGAAGGATTCTGCCTTCGCCACCGGCCACCTGAAGGATTCTGCCTTTGCCGCCGGCCCCCTAAAGGACTCTGCCTTCGCCGCCGGTCCCCGGAAAGCTTCTGCCTTCCATGTTGCCGAGGCCTCTCTGTCCCCTGTTTCCGAGGCCTCTCTGTTCCCTGTTGCTGAGGCTTCTCTGTTCCCTGTTGCCGGGGTTTCCCTGTTCCCTGTCCCGAGTAGTCCCTCTGCTTCCCCATGAAGCCTCTCCGGCACTCTGTTTCCCCTAGGCCTCTCCGGCCCTGTCTTTTTCCCCCAGGCCTCTTTGCCCACTAGTTCCCCGTGCAGGTCTGTCCCCAGTTCCCGAGTTCCCACAGTCCTCAGTTCCCAAGCCCCGTTGACTTTTGTTCTCCCCTGGCCCTTCCTGGGTTGTTTTGTGTTTGTCCCTCCTCCGGGCCCCCTCCACCTTCTCTGGATTGTCGTTCCATATTTTGGATATTTTTTGTTTTGTTTTAAGGGCCGTCTGATAGCCGTCCCTTGAGGGAGGGGTACTGTCACGTCTGCCCCGCTCTTATTGTGTTTGTTGTGTGGTTGGACTTCCTGTCTTTTGGTTTTCCCGCCTTTGTTATTGTCTGATGTCTTTCACCTGTTCACCAGTCCTTGTGTCAAGTTTCTTTGTTTTAGTTGGTTTCATGTTTTCTGCTTTTTTTCATGAACTTCCTGTTTTATTTTGAATTCCACTGTTTGGTTACTTGTTGGCCACTTGTCTGCCTGTCTTTGTTTGTTTCCCGCCTTTTCTGATTGTCTTATGTGTTCCACCTGTTGTATCACCTGTCCCTTGTTAGTCCTCGTTACCTCGTGTATTTAGTCCCTCTGTTTTCTGTGTCTGTTGTTGGTGGTTTGTCATTCGTCGTTGTCAGTCCTTGTGGTTCTCTTCCTGTGATTTTGCTGTATCTCCGTGTTCTGGATTTCTCCGTTTTTGTGCTCCTGGATTTGTTTTTTGGATTTGCTCTCCTGCTCTGCTTACATTTGTAAGTCTCTTCGTTTGCTTATTAAATTATTATGTAAACTGCTGCACTCTCCTCGCATCTCTGCATTTGGGTCCTAGCCTACAACCCTGACAAGCTTGTTGTATAGAAATGCACCCACTACAACTAATGTTACCATGGCGATAAGCCTAACGTTATGTGTGTGAACTGACATTAGGGTTAATATTGAAGATCTACAGTTGTGTTTTGCTCAATATGAAGTTAAGTGGCAGATCAGTTAAATATATATCCTCTGTCCCAGAAGAAACCTAATATATATGTGGAGAACACAAGATAATTTCATAATTATAATATGACTGCGTGGTGAACCTATGAAACTAACTCATATTTAGACATCTGACGTTAAAGATTTGTGGTGTTGTTGCTCAGATAAAATGACAGAGAAATGAAAAACAGACATAAGGTCCTTTTTCAGTAGGCTTACACCAAAATGCCAAGTAAGTACATTAAGTCCTCATATCAAGACAATTTGGTAACATCTTTATAAGAATGGGTGCTTATGGAAATAATAACGTCACTATGTCACTGGCAAAGGAGACAGAAAGAACTGAGGAACAGGGAAACCAGGGACAGTCAGGTGTAGAGTCCCAGGTAGACCAGGGCCAGTCAGGTGTAGAGTCCCAGGTAGACCAGGGCCAGTCAGGTGTAGAGTCTCAGGTAGACCAGGGCCAGTCAGATGGAGAGTCCCAGGTAGACCAGGGACAGTCAGGTGTAGAGTCTCAGGTAAGTGTGTTGAGCTTAGTTCATATTTTTGGAGGTGTGTGCTGTCAGGGTTAGCAGATGAGCTTTACCAGTGGCTCACTAATTTACATTATGATCAGCTAATTTAATAAATGTACAAAAGCATTTTATTTCTTTTATATGGGGACACTTTTTGAAAATAAGTAATTATGTTTACGGTATTTTTGTGGCTTGATTGTAAACAACTTAAAAATAAATATATGGTTATAAAGAAGAATATTTTGGTCAATTTAGTCAGCTTTTTCATTGAATCAAGAGAAACGCTGAAAAGAAGGATAATGGTACAGTCTCCTTGCTACACTAATGATAGCATTAAGGCTTTCTTCTGTGTACCCATGTCCTCTACGAGTATAATTGTCTGTATTATTTGTATCCCCTTCAAAAATTGTCCCCCCCCCTACTGTTCAGATTTACGCCCATGTTCACAATGGCACATAGTACCAGAGAAGTTGCCTAGGTAATATTGTATCCCGTTCATAAAAAAATGTTTTGTTGTGTTTAATGTATTGCGGTCCAAATGAGGGAATATACAAATATGTGAGCGAGCGAGCCTGAAACAATACAAGCGAGCCAGTAAGAAAGTGACAGAGTGAGAGACAGGGTACTGCCAGTGTGTGTGTGTGTGTGTGTGTGTGTGTGTGTGTGTGTGTGTGTGTGTGTGTGTGTGTGTGTGTGTGTGTGTGTGTGTGTGTGTGTGTGTGTGTGTGTGTGTGTGTGTGTGTGTGTGTGTGTGTGTGTGTGTGTGTGTGTGTGTGTGTGTGTGTGTGTGTGTGTGTGTGTGTGTGTGTGTGTGTGTGTGTGTGTGTGTGTGTGTGTGTGTGTGTGTGTGTGTGTGTGTGTGTGTGTGTGTGTGTGTGTGTGTGTGTGTGTGTGTGTGTGTGTGTGTGTGTGTGTGTGTGTGTGTGTGTGTGTGTGTGTGTGTGTGTGTGTGTGTGTGTGTGTGTGTGTGTGTGTGTGTGTGTGTGTGTGTGTGTGTGTGTGTGTGTGTGTGTGTGTGTGTGTGTGTGTGTGTGTGTGTGTGTGTGTGTGTGTGTGTGTGTGTGTGTGTGTGTGTGTGTGTGTGTGTGTGTGTGTGTGTGTGTGTGTGTGTGTGTGTGTGTGTGTGTGTGTGTGTGTGTGTGTGTGTGTGTGTGTGTGTGTGTGTGTGTGTGTGTGTGTGTGTGTGTGTGTGTGTGTGTGTGTGTAACTTGTACGCATCTCTGGCCAGACCTTCAAACACACTTGCCCATTCTGAGACAATGAGCTAATGTTAGTAGCGAGGTGGGAGACATTTTGTTTTTGGAGAACTGACTTCGTGTCTCATCTTTAGAATATCAAATGTAATGCTTTTTTAATAATTTTAGGATCCCTGGAGAGTGAATGATAAGGGGAAGGATGGTTAGGCGTTGTTTCTGTTCAAACCAAAAGAAAGAGGGAATGAGTGACAATGCGGAGCTAATGTTTAAGACTAATTCCTTGGGCTGTGTAACTAATATCTACGTCCCATAATACTAACGGACATGTACTGTATGCAGCAAGAAACATTAGTGCTCTTTATAAGTGAAACAACAAAGAGAGAAAGAGAAATTGTTAATGCATTAGCATTCACTATGAAGAATAATGGCGAGCGACAACTGAGAGTGGTGCAGATGAATACTACCTTGATCAGTACCATCGATTTTACACTTAAGAGTAAAAGCCATGGGGATAGATTGGTTAGTCAAACCAACACTGCTGTGTTTCTCTGTACATCACATACGAGCTGTGGTGTTTGGCAGGGCCTCCTCCCATTGCTAGGAATTCACCCCATAACTGAGGAAAAATAAAATATAATGCCAGGTAAAGTTATATTATCTGGTAAACATACATATGAATATTTACATATTGTGAAGATGCTCTGTAGTATTTCCCTTACTGTAAAGGATACTGAGTAGAAGACCAGAACTGGATACCTATTTCATTTTAGAATTTAGATTTTAACCATTGTATAACACTACAGTAGGTCTAGCTATAAGGAAATGCTAACATCGCTGGTAAGCTGTTTGAATGGGAGCTGTAAAATACATTACGGTATATATCCTTTAATGTATGTATGTATGTAACAAAGGTCATAAACTACTTTTTGGCCTTTGCAGAAATGCTTGCTCACAAGAAGAACATTTTTGGTGCACTGAACAAAATAAAAACACTTAAATGATGTCCACCACCTTTTACAGCTGGGAAAAGAAGTCTTTGTATGGACAGGTCACTCAGGCTTTGGGGGACTACATCTATTGTCGTTAGCTACATGAATTAAAACATAAGCTAGTGCTGCAACAGTTTCAGAGGGATGCAACACACAATATGATCTAAGCAGGTCTGCATGCACGCAGACAAGTATATACATCTCCTTTCCCTCTTTTGTGTGCGTTAGTATAACTGTCATTACACATAAACAAAAAATTATCATAAACACACATAAGACAGACAGAGGGAAAAAGGCAGAAGGGAACCCTTAGCCTGAGAATCCAGGTCTCTGCTTTACATCCGCCAGTGGTTTGACACACACACTCACACACTCAATGGGGTCTCAAATACACAATGACATAGGCATCTGGGAATGCAGTCCAATTTCAGGAAAAGCATTTATTTAGCCACACAAGTACACACAAAGCCATTTCCTCAGTCAGCAGGAGATCACCAAGTACCCTCACTGAGAAACATCTCTGTTACAGTTCACTGGTAAAGGAATCACATCTACTTCAAACACTCAATACTTTCCTTATAGCTTTAGATGCACATGAACACACATTTATAAGTGGAAACACACGTGCCAGTTTGCACATACAAATGGAAATAATGCACAAAAGAATGCACTCTTATCATATATGAGAGAGAAAGAGAGCAGCAGCAAAGCAATGAATGAGAGAAATAACACTTTATTTTCAGACTTTCAGAAATAAAACTACTTTCATATTGTTCGGTTGCATAAATAAACACACCTTGATTGGAAAGTGCCACATTGTTGGATTATGAGTAAATGCAGAGCTACATCCTGTCTGTTTCTGTGTGTCTGTGTCAGTTAAACTTGTGCGTCGATAACACAGCAAAATAAGAAAAGAGAAAATCCAGGCAGAGGGCAGGGTCTGTGAGGATACAGACACCACCACACAATTCTAGTGGGCGATGACTGAGAGGGATTACTTTTGAATTAGTCCATACATGTTTATTTAGAAAAACCCTACATATTATACATTTAATATGACATATTACACTATTTGCCATTCTTATTCTGCCCCAATGTAATTTTCTCTCTGCATTCAGCAGCGTGAAGAAGCGATAACAACTGAGAAAGCTAGGTCATTTGAGTGTTTGCACCATGGAGAAGAATGAAACACATCTGACAGATATTAGGGCTCTTTAAAGTGGGGGTTGATTGACAGGGCCTGATGAGCTGGTGCCACGCAGGCAAATAAGTAATAAAGCTATAAGAATGGACCCACTCTACCTATTCACCTTATTACTGTCTCTAAAACAGCTCTGTGTGTCTATCACTCTTGATGATTGCTCTTTTAGATGAGTCCATCGCAACCGGCCGGTGGTCATATTTCAATTTCAGATGTCAGTTACAATCATGGACGTATTATAATGGATGACAGTACGTCCCTCAGCCAAGGGGGATGGTGGGAGTGGCCAAATTGCCCCTCCTAACTTGGACTGCTCCGTGTTTTGTTAAATCTGATTGGCTCAGCCTGAGCCTCGGCCAGGTCACTTGAGGTTAATACCACTGTCAGCGAGAGCACTGATGAGGCAGGACCAGGACCCAGCAGCAGAGACATGACAGTTGCACTATCGGCCATGTTTGGCAATAATAGGTGTGCATTAGATCAAAGCGGGTTTAAGAGGGAATACTTAATGCATTTCATTTGCTATAATAACAATGAATTCCTAAACTCCTAAATTCATTAATATAGGCCTATCATTTTATTTAATTTATTGTATGTGTTATTTTGTCTGTTATTGTCTTTGTATGTAATTAATGGCGCAAATGACCGTACTGTTACTGCATTGGGTGGCAGCGTGAAAATATTTTTTTCTATAAATCACATTATACACTGCTAAGAGTAGATCTGTTTTGTGTGGGTTCAAGATGTTAGATAAGCTACATGGCCGTGTATGGTGCGTGGCAGCCGCGTATGTGTGTCCTTGCTGCTGTAGAGATGGAAACGCAGCGTTATACAGATGGAGACTGACGAGTTAATGGCCCGTAAACACAAACACAAGGATACAGACGCTCTGTGGCGTCTGGTTTGGTGGTTATAGTGTCCATTACCGTAAGAGCCTGACGGTTCCATTGTTAAAGGTCCTATGACATGCTGCTTTTTGGATGGTTTTATATAGGCCTTAGTGGTCCCCTAATACTGTATCTGAAGTCTCTTTTATATAGGCCTTAGTGGTCCCCTAATACTGTATCTGAAGTCTCTTTTATATAGGCCTTAGTGGTCCCATAATACTGTATCTGAAGTCTCTTTTATATAGGCCTTAGTGGTCCCTAATACTGTATCTGAAGTCTCTTTTATATAGGCCTTAGTGGTCCTCTAATACTGTATCTGAAGTCTCTTTTATATAGGCCTTAGTGGTCCCCTAATACTGTATCTGAAGTCTCTTTTATATAGACCTTAGTGGTTCCCTAATACTGTATCTGAAGTCTCTTTTATATAGACCTTAGTGGTCCCATAATACTGTATCTGAAGTCTCTTTTATATAGGCCTTAGTGGTCCCCTAATACTGTATCTGAAGTCTCTTTTATATAGGCCTTAGTGGTCCCCTAATACTGTATCTGAAGTCTCTTTTATATAGGCCTTAGTGGTCCCCTAATACTGTATCTGAAGTCTCTTTTATATAGGCCTTAGTGGTCCCCTAATACTGTATCTGAAGTCTCTTTTATATAGACCTTAGTGGTCCCCTAATACTGTATCTGAAGTCTCTTTATATAGACCTTAGTGGTCCCCTAATACTGTATCTGAAGTCTCTTTTATATAGGCCTTAGTGGTCCCCTAATACTGTATCTGAAGTCTCTTTTATATAGGCCTTAGTGGTCCCCTAATACTGTATCTGAAGTCTCTTTTATATAGGCCTTAGTGGTCCCCTAATACTGTATCTGAAGTCTCTTTTATATAGGCCTTAGTGGTCCCCTAATACTGTATCTGAAGTCTCTTTTATATAGGCCTTAGTGGTCCCCTAATACTGTATCTGAAGTCTCTTTTATATAGGCCTTAGTGGCCCCCTAATACTGTATCTGACGTCTCTTTCCTGAAATTCAGCCTTGGTGCAGAATTACATCCACTAGAGCCAGTCCCACAATGAGCTTTCCTTAGGATGGGCCATTTCTGTGTCTGTAGCTTTAAATTCTATTGAGGAAGAGAGAGGGGAGGCAAGGTGGAGGTGTGGCCTTGACCAACTGTCACTTTGCTTGTTTGCAAGCCATGATGTCTCTCTCTCTCATGTGTGGGCCAAATTCTGTGGGCGGGCAAAGCAGAGAAAGGGGAGGTAACCTTTCCCCCTATGACATAAGTGGAAGATTCCATATTGGCCCATCTGAGCTTTCATTTTCTCAAAGGCAGAGCAGGGTTCCCAGGGCTCGGTTTACACATTTCTAGCCACTGGGGGACCATAGGCAGGCTAAGGGAACTCATATTAATGTTAAAAAAAACTCATAAAGTGACATTTTCATTCCATGGGACCTTTAAACAAATCCTTCTGATATGATAGTTGTATCACTTGTCTTTGTCTGCCACAGACACAAAAGGAATTTCCAAAAGAATAATAAACAAAGCTTACTACCTTACAAATTAAATATTTTCCATGGCCATGATGTAGCACGAGAACATACATAAAAAAACAATGCTTTTGCAAAATTAGCAGAGTTAAGTGTTGTTAAATGTTATATAAGGTTATTGCACCTTTGCAGTTTTAATCTGATATCAGGACACACAGGCAGGTTTCTGTATTCAGGTCAGCAGACACCAGATGTGTACAGTACCTGAGATATTGTATATAGGATATCTGTAACTCTCAATAAATGTACAGTAAGAAAACTTAATTGTAGTTTAAAATTTTTTTATGACTTGCTTGGATCCATTGGTGGATAACAGGCTTCCACTGTGGCACAGATATGGAACAGCATCAAGATGGACGAGTGCTGCATAGGCTAACAAGACCGTAAGGGAGGAGGCAGACTCACTGCACCTATTAACACAGTATCACAAGAGCCATCTGTCACGCTGTCTGGCATTTATGGTGTCTGGCTTGCTGTCAGTCTTTAACTGCAATTTCTGGTCTGTGTGTAGGTACAGTATGTGGCAATGACAAGGAGACTAAATTATGTGATTTCTAACATCACAAATTATGATTTTATATCTTTATGTCTTGCCTTGTTGTAGATACAAATATGTGTGTACACAGATTTGTATCTACAAATGCATTACTATAGGCCTTCAAGAGTTTCAAAAATTTGTACCATAACCTGAGATGAAAAAAAACACACAGATCTGAAAAGGGATGTCGTACCAGAAATTTAGTAGTCGATACCAAAATCAATACTATACTATATAATACTTTCTCATATCACAGCTCTGGTTTGAGTCAGACTTGAGTGACAAAATAATTATAAAAACACAGCTATTAGGAAGTCATTGCTGTGATTAGTGACTTTAGTGTGATTATAGCACACTAAAAGCAATTCACTCTGGCCCAACACTAGTTCACACATCGTTAAAGGGCTTGGGAATGGCCTGGGTCCACACAGTCAGCATGTAACCAAAGGCCTAGACTGGCAACCAGAACATCGTTGAATTTTAGAAGCTGCAACTCCAAACTGATTGAGAGTTTTGTATCTGCAATATTCCCATCATAACAAGATTACCAGTATATCTAAATAAGCCACTTCCGAGGGCAAATTGACTGTTTAAATTGAATTAAATTTGCTTCCCCAGCCTCAACTGAATAGGTCAGTGATGTGTACTCAGGAGGAAAAGAAAAAGGCAGACAGTTTCATGTCCTAGATAAGACAGATCCCAGCCTGGCCAACTCTTTTTCTATTTACACACACACACACACAGCATTACTTCACCTAGAGCATGTTATTTATGTTATTTTAAATGCCCACATTTATTTAGATGGAGCTATGGTCCTACTGAGTCTTTGGCCCTTTACTGTGTGTATGTATTTGTATATGAGCGTGCAGAGCAGCCTAGTACAGCACATTGGGTGACTAATGAGGTGGACACACAACACAGCACTATCGCATTTTGACATGTCATGACTCATTATTTTGGTGTCACAAAAAAAGGAGGGAAATGCACACTTACAGAAATACACATATACCCACAAGGAAGAATCCAAAAAATAGAAGAATTGGGGTGATGTGTAATTTGATCATGATGCTCCTCAATATGGTGTTTTGTGACCTAATACAGAGTGTTATTTAACACATACGCCCAAGTCCCAGTAAACCTGTAGTGAAGGTTTTATATCACATGGTAATACGTAGTGTGTTAAGGTGCATATCATGTACTGGTGATGCTGTTGATCTGAATCCATCTTCCTATTTGTCACCTTAACCCTCTCTTTCTTTCTCTCTCTATCTCTCCTTCCCATCTCTCCTGTCCTCTATCCTATCCACGTACCAAAGTGCAAGTCCATGTCATTATCTTGTTCATTTGTGCTGAAACAAAACAAAAAGCTCTCCATCTCTGTTTTGAAAATTGATGCATCTCCCATTAGTTCAAAAACCTAATGCAACTTCAGTTGTGTGGGCGTCAGCGGACAGCATTAGTTGTGTTTACGTGTGTGTGCGCTGGTTATGCGTTCTTAGCTGGAGGTGGGATCATTAACGGCAGTCATTGGTTTTAGAGTGCTAACCTCTCCAGAGAGGCTGCAGGTCTTTAAGTGTTTTGCTTAGCTACTGCTGCTAGGCAATCAAGAGTCCCCTCAGTCGCACAGGACAGCCTGCTCCTCTGGGCTCACACCATTATCACAGCACTATGCAGTTAGGACACTCACATTCTCTGATAGACACCTGCTAGTCCTCAAGACCCACTACACACTCGAGACAGTCTTTTCATAATGCCTGGGGGCGTTATTAGTTCGCAGTCACACAGGCTGGAAAAACTAATGCTTATTTTTCCTTAGGATTTCAAGGTTTTATGGCAGACAACTGCTAGTCAGTGTTTTAATGCTTTAGTTGTTATGCCTGTGCAACAGGCCACCTGTAACCAGATGGTTCTATTATTTAATTCAGGGACATAAAGGGACATTTTATGGCATAAACATGTCTTGAGAGTAGTAAAAGTAAAACCTGTGATTAAGGCCAAACAGTATTCATGTCATTTCCAAAACCGTATATCCTACAATTATAGTGAAGTGCAACTACTCTGCATTAGTGATTTACTGTTTGTCCAAAGCCAATGCAGGACGTATTTTGACATTCATACAGAGCAGCTGTTCAGGAAATCGACTTGGCTTGTCATGTATGAGGTGCAAGCACACGCTAATTTGAATGCTACCTAAAAGACGGATACAGCTGATTACTATAGAGTTAAGACAAAAAAAACCATTGCATTATTGACACAACTGTCTCATGACCTCGGAACAGCAATTAGTTTCAGTCGTTATAGCTACAATGAAGAGGTACAGAGTGTGAAAAAAACACTAACACAGAACTGTTATTAAATTATGTGATCAAATAGGTTAATATAGGTTTGTCTTATTTATTATCAGTGTATTCCAATTCTTATAAATATGAACTAAATCTATGCTTTCGTGAGGAAGCTCTGACACAGTAGCTTCGGGGGATCCGAGGTAAGCAAGAGATTGAAGCTACCGTCACTGTGATCTAATCCTTATCGCTTTCCAATTAGTTTGAAACCCTCCTTCTGAGTTTATCATCACAACGAAGTAGACCCTTTTTGATATTAAAAATGTTTTAAACTGGGACGGCAATGCCACAATAGGAGCCACTAAAAGGCAGAAGGGTACAAGAGTTTGAGTTTCTCTGAGTTTACAAGGTAAAACTGAATGCACCATTAGTTTAAAGCAGTGCATCGAAGGCACCATGGAGACCCGTCCAGCCCACACGCTTTACCTTCATGGGTTGTTTACATAACTCACTCACCGGGAAGGCAAAATGTTGCCACACTGGTGACTGCAGGGAAGCAGGAGGCTTTTCCAGTTCTGTTGTTTCTCCGTTATCTCCGACTCCGGCCGTGGCCATGGTGTCTGGAAAAGAGCAGCTGCAGGCTACTGGTAAGATAACGCAACCTCGGCAAGTAGGTGGTGGTGGAGAGAGAAAAGATCCTGTGGGAATTACCGACCCTGCTGTTGATTTAAATAGTCAAAATTGAAAGCTCATTTCAATCAAATTTCTTGACAGCGGCTGTTGCTGTTAAGTTTAGCTGACAAAAGAAGACTGTCCTGCAGCATCGACAGTACATTTTACACTAGTCCTCTTAAGTAGCACTTCCAGGACACAAACACCTGTTTCCTGGGTGAAATAATGCTGGTTATTTTCTATTTTGACAGCGCAATATTTCAAAACATTTATTTTGTTTGCAAAACAATTAAGTTATTTATTTTATACTTATTATTAGGAAACTTGCTTTTTACATTAAAACACATTCACATGTGTCTTAATCCATAAGACGTTTTCATTTCTGGCAACGTGTGCTTTGATTTCAAAATATAAAAATCACAAAGATATGATAAGCACTCTTTTATTATAGTTGAGGATATGTACAGTACAAACCTTGTCAGTGAACTATAGGCCAAAAACCGAAACAAAAATGATCATTCATTAATCGTAATCGAGGTAAAATGTTCAATTAATCATGATTTAGATTTTAGGTCATATCGTCCAGCCCTAGGCTAAAGATAAGAGATACTTTGGTTTGAGAGGACAAATACAATTTTAAGAATTTAGCAAAAAATTTTACTCTGTGGTCTTAAAGAGCACGGTTTGACAAAATTGCCTTATCATAACATGAACATAAAACATAAAATACATGGAACCTTCTGTATTCAAAGGATTTGTGTCACCTGTCTCAACTCTGAAGAGAACTATCAAACAGTCATCTCTTGAAATAGGATCAAGACTTGCTCCAGCAGCTCAATACTGACAGCAGTGACATCCTTGAATTGATCTAGCTGATTATGGCTCTCTTTACAGGCCCTTGATACAGACAACCTTCATTAGAACCCACTCTGTGACATTGTTACAGGCTGATGACGAGCAATGTTCTCTCTTCCCTGGTGGCGCGGCAGAGAGAGACAGAAAGACAAAGGTCGTGAGAAATTAAAGACACCGGCCCTCATTTATGAAACGTGCGTACGACCTAAAACAGGTGTAGGACGGGCGTACGCCGATTCCTACGCAAAGCAAGGTATTTATCAATTTGAACATGAGCGTAGGTTGCGATAAAATCGCACTTCTGGTCTGAACTCGTGTACACAAGTTTTCGAGTCAGTGTGGACTTGTGGTGCAGCATATAACAAGTTTAACAGGAGAAGAAGAAGTCATCAGTTGATCACTTATCAGCAATGGCAGATCTGGCTCAGGACCTCTATGCGCCGGTACAACAGTGCACACGTACGCGCACGGGCCACGATGGAGCGCTCCATCGGACTGATTAAGGGCAGATGGCTCTGTCTCACATCAGTGGGGGGGAACCCTACAACACACGGCAGAAAAAGTCTGCAACATTGTTTTAGCCTGTGGGGTTCTGCACAACATCGCACAGGAAAACAGGATGCCATAAATGTAATGATGGAGCCAGATGACCCGATGCCCAGAGAGCAGTGTCCAGCACAGCCCCAACTGGGGCTATACCAAGGAAGCAGGATATGATTCCTCACTTTTAAAAGGTATAGAGTTATATTTGGAAATGATACTCAATACAGGAAACATGAAGATGCACTACATTTTTATTTATTCTTCAGGTTTTCGTTTTTCTTTTAAAGTGCCGTTAATGGCCATAGTGAATTATTTATTTCTTCCATTGACCGACATATTCCGGCTGGTTTTTCCAGCCCCTCTACTGTCAGGAGACAGACGTGATATTTAAATTATGATCGTTTCCAGCCGCTGGAATGTACGACCATTCTTACGCTCCGACTGGTGTGATACGAACGTTTCATGAATCACACGTGAAGTCTGTCGTAAAATGATTTCTGCGCTCATATCTGCGCTGGTTTCTACGATAGGTTGATAAATGAGGGCCACTGAGTGTCAGTGAAACAGAAGGGAGGGGAAGCTGGAGATAGTGAGGCTAAGCAACTAGAGCCAACAGGAAAGAAGGAAGAGAGACAGAAACAGTGAGACCCAATCAGACTGAGAAGAGAAGGATAAGAAACAAGAGCGGAGAGAGTGAGTTTGAGAGAGAATCAGTGAGATTTAGAGACCGACAAGAGGGTGCAGTGTGCAAGTGTAAGAGGAAAAAAAGGGGAATATCTATCCAGTTAAAACAGATTTCTGGTTTATTCACTCCCTTTTCCCATGTGTTCTCCTTTTTCAAAAGAAAGCTGTGCTCTTGTTTCCCCCTTTCCCCTTTCCTCTAGTCACCATCATATTTCCCGGTGAACCGAAAGCTAACATAGTTGTAGCATTCAGTCAGTAAGGGGATTTTAAGACTTACAGGTAATACCCATCTGGGGCAGTAGACCATTCTATACCAAAACCTCTACATGCTCAGTGTATTCTTCCTATCACAGTTTACCTGGAGAGCATGATTGATTAAGCTGGTGGGCAATTGGAGTCAGACAATTGAGCGTGAGAGCGAGAAAGAAGATCCATCTTCGTGAAGGCTCATGCCTAAGCTTGGCACTAGATAAATGGGCTCAGATGAAGCCTGCGTCTGCGTGTGCGTGTGCGTGTGTGTGTGTGTAATGTGCTCAGGCATGTGCTTGCGTTCTCTGTATGCATACATGTTTAGGTCATGGCTACTCAGTCCCACCATTCCAAGTAAAACACACACGCTTGTACACTCATTGCATAGGTAGTTGTTCTATTTTTTTCTCTCTTTGTCTTTGCAAGAGGAGGGAGAAGCAAGGGAGGGGAGGAAGGAGGCATAGAGGGTAAGAGGAGGTGGCATAGTGTTTCCTCCACGTGTGCATTATGGATGAGGCTTGTCCGCGGCATTCGATCAGCGGCTCTCTGATGGCTTAGAGAGGAGACACACAAGCCCAATAATCGGCCGTCGGACCGTCTGGCGAGGTCGGTGACCCGAGTCTGTTCGGTGTGTCCCGTGCCGTCGGCCGTCCGAGGAGCCGTCGGCCTTCATTTGGGCCGACCTGACGTGCTCAGTCGGAGACAGGACAGTCGGGACTCACCCGGAAATGGGGAGCGGATGAGCCTCTCAAAATCTGACGGAAATCTTTTAAACTGACCTTTGTTGATCTGAAATGAAGACAGATTTAGAAACTGCACGGCCTATTTCTCTCTTAAAATGTTCTCAGAAACACGTTTGGGTGAACTATTTTAGTCCAATATGAGATTGTATTCTGAACGATCCGCCATGACAGTCTGGCTGTGAATTTCCAGGAAAAAAAAACCACGTGACGCGTTCGTCCAATCAGCTGCCGGTTTTCATTTTCTGGGAAATAATCAGACTGGTAATGGAAACAATACAGAGCAGCGCCGCCTGCTGCTATGGAGACGTATTATGTCTCGCGCACGTGCAGAGCGTACGCTCAAGTCGGCGTCTCTTCCGTGTGTTCTGAGGCTCTTTTTAGACCTCGGGGACCGACTGATCAGTCCGACTGGCTTTTCTGCTGACGGTCGGTCCATCTGGTTGGTGTGTCAGGGCCTTTAGAGGTGGCCCACTGGGGTTACCTAGGACCTGTGTTTCTGTCTGTGTGTGCTTGAGTGTGTGTGACTATGACTGAGAAGGAGGAGTCACCAGGGTAACACCTGCCCACACACATACATAACTAACACCCTTACTGGGAATATTTATTCACTATCTTCAATTGAGTACAAATGAGTTAGGATTGCTTTAGTGACAAAAAAGCTTTTGGTCAGCACAAAGATAGAAAAAAGTCCAAGTCCAATGTAAACCAATGGCAGTGGGCACCAGATTGTATCGTTTCAATAAATAGCCTAGACATTATCTGCAGCTCCAAATCCTTTACTCACAAGCAACAATATATCCTTAGTTACAAGCACTAGACTACAGTATAAACTAGGGCTGCATGATTAATCAAATTAATTTATTCATTCATTAATTTAATCGCAATCGCGATGTTACTCTGTGCGATTTCATAACCGCAAAAAATGTGCGATTTAAGTAGGGCTCGGTACCGAATTCAATACATTTTAGGCACCGACCGATTTGCATTTATTGAGTGTATTGAGTATTGAAAAATGTCTCATCATTCAATACCTAATTTCAATACCTAAAGGGAGCCAATCAGCATGCAGCACGCTTCTACCAAGATCTAATAATGTCTGTGACTGGCTGTCTGACGTTCCACGTCGTAGAGACTAGCAGGAAAAACTCTACGTTACACAGAGACGGGCTCACATAGTATGAGCTGAAAAATAAATAAAAAGATTTGTTATGTGTAATGTTGTAATTTCTTTTTGTCTTAAAAATTGGTATCGAAAAAGTATCGTTTAGGTACCGGTATCGAAGTCACGGTATTGGTATCGGTATCTGTATCGAGCGATACCCATGCCCTAGATTTAAGTAAACAAAAAGGTGTGCTGTACGTGTGACACTCTAGTCTCTGTGTGCATCGCAGTCTCCACATTGTAACACCCCTCACTTTACCGACTGTATTAACAACAGATGAAGCCACTGTGTCTTAAGAAGCTTGCTGTTTTATTGTTCACTGTTAACTCACTTTACATCGTCTTTGCCATCTCTTTTTTCTCTTGCTTTTCCCTCACAAAGCCGCTACGCTAAAAGTCAAAAAGTAAAAAGACACTGACGTCACTCACTCTCACTAATGCCTGATTTATGCTTCTCTCAAGAAAGTAGACTCATGATACCATTATATCACAATCTCAATCGCAGTATTGTAAATAGCAATATGACTTTTTCTTCAAATTGTGCAGCCCTAGTATAAACCTAGAAACTGATTTGTCCAGTGGAAGAGGAGAGCCGAAACGGACATGTTTCCATTTAATCATAAGAGTGCCTTTTGGTTACTATAACAACATGATGAGGACCTCTTTAAAAACTCCATGGCAACGTAACAACACAACTCCCCATTCATAGAGAAGGATATTCCTGGTGAGTAGGGGCAGTGTGTGCAAAGTGTGTGTGTTTGTTTATATACTCATGTATTGCCAGCTGAGCTCAGTCACATTGCCACAGTAGATAACAGCTTTTAACACTCTTCAATCGTCTCAGCAGCACTCATGACATCCTTACAGCGAGCTCTTGAACACTTACAATGCTTGCTAACAGAGACCTACATAATGTCAGTATGTAGAAGACACACTGGAGGATTTTTTAATGGACATTAAATAGTATGTTTTTGAGACCAGCACAAGCCTCCATTTACACAGAATTATTCTCCTACTTGCTGTAACACAACAACCATCACTTTAATTCTAAGTTTAACTGCACTGTACTTTGGTACTTGGATTCAGTGGGATACTTGAAAAACGTCCTCTAAAAACACCAACGCTTTCATGCGCGATAGAGTCTGCATTACAAGAATGGATTGATACATATGATAATAAACATATAAAAAAACTACTTGTGCACTACACATAAAGCCTATATGCCAGTAAGAAAATGGAAAACACTATAGTCTTAACACTGAATTTAAACTTTATCAATTGAGTTTTTATCAGGAGTGTAACAATACATGTACTCGTACCGGTACTTTCGGAACAGTACACAGAATGCAATCTTTAACAGAAATGATTAGGCTTGCACACAAACATATTAAGTGGCAGAACAAAAGTTTGTTTAGCCTCTGCCCTGTACTTTGAGTGCTTACACACAGTAAGTTTATACCAGCCAAGCCTCGCGTTGGCTAGCGTCATGGCCAATGTAGAGAAGCCAGAGCTTGAAGAACCTCCCTTATCATTAAGGTCTCCTGTTTGGGAACACTTCGGTTTCCTGGTGAAATGCAACAACAGACAAAAACAAGTGCATACGATTAAAGTAGTGTGCCAACATTGCTCATTAGTGATTTGGTATGTTTCTGGCAACACGTCAAACTTGCTAACTCACTTAAAACGGCACCACGAATGTGAATATCGCTGCTACAAAAAATAAAAGGAGCATAGTGCAAACGCAGCTCCCCTCAGCATTTAAACAGACTTTTGCTGGTAATTCAGATCGGGCCAAAGCAATAGCAAACATTGGTGTTTTTATAGCAGCGGCTCTACGACTATATTTAGTTGTTGAAAGCATAGGTTTTAAACACATGGTGAAGGTGATTGTGCCGCGGTATGCAATTTCTTCTCGCGTACATTTCAGCCAGAAAGTCATACTCATAATTGTATTATGAAAGTAAAATAAATAAGTATGATGGAAAAAAACTCTGGAGTTCCTTAAATGATATCATGGGCAGAAAGAGTAACTCAACTCCATCTTTCATTGAGTCAGATGGGTCTTTCATTACTAAACCATTTGAAATTGCTAATAATTTAATTATCATTTTATTGGCAAAGTGTGTAAACTAAGGCAGAAAATGCCAACATCAAGTTGTAATCCATCATATTTATGTATAAAAGATAAAATAATGAAAGACAAGAACTGTACTTTTGAATTGTGTAAAGTGAGTATAGAACAAGTGGAACTTTTTTTGTTGTCCATCAATAATGAGAAACCACCTGGTATTGACAACTTGGAAAGCTACTGAGGATGGTTGCTGACCAAATTTCCACTCATATATGCTACATTTTCAATTTAAGCCTTGCAAGTAATGTTTCCTCAAATTTGGAATAAAGCGAAAGTTATTCCTCTACCCAAGCAAGTTTGGGCTGCCTTCACCGGCACTAACAGCCGACCAATAAGTCTGTCACCTGTTCTTAGCAAACTATTGGAAAATTGTATTTGACCAGATACAGTGGTACTTCTCTGTTAACAATTTGACAAGCGAGTATCAGCACGCTTCTAGGGTAGGTCACTCAACATGCACTGCACTTACACAAATGGCCGATGATTGGTTGAAAGAAATTGATCAGAGGAATATTGTGGAAGCTGTACTGCTAGACTTCAGTGCTGCCTTTGATCTCATTAATCACAAATTATTATTGAAAAAAACTCAGATGTTATGGTTTTGCTCCATCTGCTTTTCTGATACAAAACATTTAGAGTGTGGAATTCCACAAGGAAGTTTGCTTGGCCCTTTACTATTTTCTATTTGTATCAATGATCTTCCACTTGCTTTTAAAAAAGCCCATGTGTCCATGTATGCAGATGATACAACAATATACATGTATGCACCTACTATTAATGAAATAACTGCAACCAGTACTAGAATGGGTTACTAACAATTAGGGGTGTAACGATCCATCTACTACATCAATGTATCGATTTATATTCCTGTGATCCAACTACATCAATCTGTGCTCAGAAAGTTGGCCTTCCGGACGACATATAGCGATCTAACATCGTTTAAAAATGTAATCAATCAATTGTATCGATACTAGGAAATAACCCATTGGATTTAAGCATGTCAGACTTTATATGGATGTTTTTTCTTAGCACTTTTAATGATAAAGGCGTTAAATGTTACTCGATTCAGTCTGCCTATCCGTGAAGTCACCGCCCCACTCCAGCAGCAGAGCAAAGACAACAAAACATAGCATGGCAGATGGCATAGGAGAAGCCGACGAGCGAGAAATTATCAAGCCACCATTGCGGTCCAGTGTGTGGAAACACTTTGGCGTTTGCAAAGACGGAGATGTTCTAATTAAGTCGCTCGCTGTTTGTAGGATATGTAAAGGTCAAGTAAAGTACAACAGCAACACGACAAATCTCTCCAACCACCTACTAAGGCGCCATGGGATTTCACACAACACCGACCATCCAGGTACCTCTTGCAGCGTTTCGCTGCTACAACAGCGCAAGGTAAAGTCAACTCTGCAGAAGCCTCAGGCCTCGCCTGCATGTTTAGTCAGAGACTAAGCCAAAACTCAGCTCGGGCGAAAAACATCACGGCAACAATTGCCAAGTTTATCTGCAAAGACATGCGACCCATGTGTGGTTGAAAATCCGGGGTTCCGTGAAATGATTCAAACATTGGAGCCAAGGTACACAATACCAAGCCGACCACACTTCTCAGAAAAGTTTATTCCTGCATTGTACGAAAGTACTAAGAATGATGTGAAGCTGTCGCTTTCTCAAGCTGAACGAGTAGCGATAACGACGGATGGCTGGACGTCATGCTCAAATCAAGGGTATGTGACAATCACCTCTCATCACATTGATCCGGAGTGGAAAATGAAGACCTTTGTTCTGCAAACCAGAGCTTTAAATGAAGCCCATACTGGTAAAAATATTGGTGCGTTACTACGTGAAGCCTGCATGGAGTGGAAAATCTCCGACAAGAATCCTGCCATCGTCACAGATAACGGGTGGATCGTGCGTCCAGGTTGTTGGGGAAATTGCGAAAAATTGTTGGATATTTTCACCGCAGCTCGATTGCATGTCACGCCCTACAGGAAAAACAAACTTGGATTTACCAAAACATAAACTAATCCAAGACATAATCACCAGATGGAACAGTTCATTCAAAATGCTTGAATGTTTTTTGGAACAACAGCCTGCTATAATGGCAACTCTGATGTCCAAGGATCTACGAAAGGGGGTCACAGATGTAGACACCCTGAGTGAGAGTGATATTGCCAACATAGATGAGATTGTTCAGTTGATGGGTCCTGTCAAAATGGCAACCGCTGTGATGTGTGAAGAAGACCAGCCAAGTCTCTCTGTAATTGCTCCTCTTCAAGCAAAACTGCTGAAACACCTACAGCCATGCAAAGACGACTCAACCCTGATTGCAGAGATTAAGAGGGTGATGGCCGATGACCTCTCCACACGCTACAGAGGCACCCAAGATGCTCTCAACATAGGTAATTAATTTGGAGTCTTAATTCAAATCAACGTGGTTAATATTTTAGGTTATTAGACTGTATTAATTTGTAAAATGCCACACCTTTGCATTTTCAAGTTTGAATTTGAGTTGAGTTTTTTTCATATGGAAAAGTAAACAATCTGCAATAAAATTCTTAGTTCATGGTGGCTTCATCACTGTGCCACATTTCTTTTAAACATACTAAAGGTTAATCTTCTGATTATTTTGTGTATGAGGAGGTGGTCATCACTTGCAATATCAGGTCAACTTAATTTAATAATGCAATGAACGCAATATTCTTGTTCTTTAAACAGCATCAGCATTGCACCCGCGATTTAAAGAACTGCCCTACCTGGAAAAAGAGGACAGAGAACAGGTCTACGCAAAACTGTTTTTTGAGGCAGAAGTGTCCCACCATGTAACTCTTCTCTCCTCTTTCTTCTGCTCTTTTCTCTGCTCTTTTCTCTTATCCCCTTTCATTTGTCCTCTCTCAAATATCATCTGTTCTTTATATTCCTCTAAATTTCTGTGTGCAGTCTTACAGAGCAGAAATTTGAACAGTTCACACATTCTTACATCAATAGATGCAATCAATGGGAAATCGAGACGAGGGAAACTCAAGCACAAAGCTGTCAGGATTCAATGAAGAGACCACAGGTGTGTTTCATGTGATACCAACAAAAGATTGTTGTTGTTTTGTATTAATGAGAAACATGACTATATTTTGAAATACATGTCTTATATTGTAGCTCCAAATGAGTCACCGCCTTGTAAGAAGAAAGCCTTAGATGCACTGTTTGGCGATTCCTTCACCCAAAGAGAAAGAAAATCCACAAGCGAGACAGCCAGAGCGGAGGTGTTAAGGTACTGAGCAAAAGATGCGTTGCCTTTGACTGAAAATGCCATAAAGTGGTGGAGATCTCAGGAGAAAGAGCTACCTGTACTTTCAACACTTGCTAAACGGTACCTGTGCATTCCAGGCACCAGTGTGTCAGCAGAGCGAGTTTTTAGTCCTGCTGGCAACATAGTGAACGCACAGAGAAGTGTTCTGCGGCCAGATCATGTTGATCAGTTGATATTTTTGAAAAAAAATCTGTAGAGTCATTGAAGAGTACGTTGGTTACACTTGATCTTTTGTTGAATATTGATTGTTTATTAAAATGAGAGTAGTAGCAATTTCAGCCACTGCTCATTCAACCTGAAGAGATGTTGGTTGCACTTTATTTTTGATATTAATATTATAATATTTTTATGTTGAAAAACAAAAGCAGAAGTAGCAGGTAAACCTACTGTTGAAATATTGGTTGCACTTACTGTACTTTAATTGAAAATGTATTGAATATTGAAAATGAGAGCAGAACATTTTAACTTCCTGTTAATTCAACCTAAAGTGTTGGTTGCACTATATTCAAATAAAATGTGAATGCATTTGCCATTCATTGTTGTTTACTTGTTTGTTTATATCCATAATTAATTGATA
Source organism: Zingel zingel (assembly GCA_023566125.1). NCBI lineage: Eukaryota > Metazoa > Chordata > Actinopteri > Perciformes > Percidae > Zingel > Zingel zingel. Next base: position 26,198,813 of record CM042335.1, on the reverse strand, counting down.
CCTGATTCCCTTACAAGAAACAACAGGAATCTAGGAAACTTCACCTGCACTGTCCAGTATCCAGGTATTTATTTCAGTCACACTGGTTGAATTTTTGGCTAGAAAATCTAATGAACCAATATCGTCCTTGAATTGTATCGCCAACCACGAATCGTGATACAAATCGAATCGTTGTTAAAATGAATCGTTACACCCCTACTAACAATACATTATTCTTAAACGTGTCAAAGACTAAAAGCATTGCATTTGGTACAAATCATTCGTTGAGCTCTAGACCTCAGCTGAATTTGATGCTGAATAATGTAGCGGTTGACCAAGTTTGTTGTGGACAAGGCATATAGATTCTCTTGTTGTAAAGATGGGGAGGAATATATCTGTTAAAAAAGATGTTCTGCTTTTCTAACATCACACCTGACCAAACAAGTCCTGCAGACTCTAGTTTTATCACATCTAGACTATTGCCCAATGATATGGTCAAGTGCTGCAAAGAAAGATCTAGGAAAACTGCAGCTGGTTCAGAGCAGAGCAGCTTGTCTTGCCCTTCAATGCCCACTTAGGTCTAATGTAAACAACATGCATGTCAATCTCTCCTGGTTGAAAGTTGAGGAGAGACTATCAGCATCACTCCTGGCTTTTGTTAGAAACATTAATGAATTGAAAAGTCCTAATTGTTTGTATAGTCAACTTACAATTAGCTCTAACACACAGAAATACCCCACCGGACAGGCCACCAGAGGTCTTTTTTAAAGTTCCTAGAGCCCAAACACAATCAATGCAATGTACAGTATTGTATCGAGGGATGGTTGCATGGAACTCACTTCCAGCAGAGATTGCCAAAGCACACAATAAATCAAGCTTTAAAAAACTAGTAAAGCAACATCTAAGGGCCCTAAGACTGTAACCATATTTTGTACTTTGTTTATGTATAGAAAATTGATATGTAAACAAAGATGTTGTTGTAAGGTTGAACTTTTCTATATTCTGTGCTTATGTATTTATTGTGATATTTAGTACATGAAGAGGAATATGTATATTTATATTAGCAAGAAAATAATACTAGCTATACTGCTCTTATTTTTATATCATATGGCTGTTTTTTGTCTTATTTGTGGCAATGTTTTATGTTTTGTGTAGACCTCAGGAAGAGTAGATGATGTTCTGCATCAGCTAATGGAGATCCTAATAAAATAAAATAAAATCATACCAGCCCTTTATGAACAAGCAAAAACTGCTGTTGTCCACGACTTGTCTAAGGCATCTGCTGTAGCACTCACGACTGATGGATGGACATTCAGAGCTACTGAAAGCTACTTACATCACATCACCCCTGAGTGGAATATGGTAAGCCATGTTCTGCAAACTCGGTCCATTTATGAACAACACACAAGCACAAATCTGGCAGAGGCACTTAAGGAGGCAGTGTTGGAGTGAAAGTTGAAGAGGCCAGGAACTAAAATTCCTGTCACAACAGACAATGCTAGAATATTAATAATAAACAAAAGCACCTGTGTTGCTTCTTTACTTTACTTGTTGGAAGTTTTTTATTTTTTCCCTTACTGTACCGAAAATAAACCGAACTGTGAATTAAAAACCGAGGTACGTACCGAACCGTGATTTTTGTGTAACGTTTCACCCCTAGTTTTTATAATAATACTTTTAAGAGGTGGTGCAACCCTTCAGCACCTCTACGTCCAAGAACATTGCAGGCATGAAATGTTATAGCTACCAAAGCCTTTAACTATGTATTGTTAGCATGGTGGACTCTCGTTAACATAGCCAGTGGGACAGAAATGACAACACCTCTGTACTTCTATATACAGGGTTGTAGCTTTTTAGGAGGTACTTTTGTATAGGTGTGTGTGTGTGTGTGTGTGTGTGTGTGTGTGTGTGTGTGTGTGTGTGTGTGTGTGTGTGTGTGTGTGTGTGTGTGTGTGTGTGTGTGTGTGTGTGTGTGTGTGTGTGTGTGTGTGTGTGTGTGTGTGTGTGTGTGTGTGTGTGTGTGTGTGTGTGTGTGTGTGTGTGTGTGTGTGTGTGTGTGTGTGTGTGTGTGTGTGTGTGTGTGTGTGTGTGTGTGTGTGTGTGTGTGTGTGTGTGTGTGTGTGTGTGTGTGTGTGTGTGTCCGTCCACAGTATAAACAGTGGAAAGTGAAATGTGCAGAGGGGAGGGTTGAATTGGCAAAGCACTGCTTAGAAGTATCACTAGAGAGTAGACAGCTGGCGCCATCTCTCTGTTTCTCCCTCTCTCTTTTAATTGCTTTCTCTCACATCGAACAGCACGTTCAGATTACGTAAGAAACACACTTTCTGATAGTCACTGTATGTATCTCTCTCTCACTCTCTCATTCTCCCACCTCTCACCCACTGGTTGTTCCTAACTTATCCTGCCTAGTCATCTTGCCCTTTTTTTTCCGCACAGTTTGTTCCAAGCCCTTTCCTCCTCCCTCCCCTTCATTAGTCTCTCTCTCTCTCTCTCTCTCTCTCTCTCTCTCTCTCTCTCTCTCTCTCTCTCTCTCTCTCTCTCTCTCTCTCTGTCTCTCTCTGTCTACAGGTGGAAAATGTCCAGCAGATGCTTTGGCCATAGCCCAGGGAGTTGCTGACTTTATTACCATGGCAGCTCTTTATCCCCATGGAAGCCGTCTATTGTGACTGCCGTCGTGTTACCTGGTCCTGGTCCAGTTGGCATGTGTGTAGACATACAATATATACGCTCCTGCCATGTCACAGAATTATCCAAGGGCTTCCCCCATTTACTTTCCACTAAAGTACATTCTACCATAAAGGTTGATTTGGGTCAGGTCTATTGAAATCGCTACTATTTCATCAAATTCTGCAAAACTGCTGTTGTGTTTTTAACTTTGACATGACTTTTATCCAATGTGTAGAGGTTAGAGCTGTCAATCTTCCTCTATAATACCATTTTTTTTTTTTTTAAATAATATTCAAATATTTAACGCTCAAATGCAGCTTGTTATTAATATGTACTACACTACTCAGGCTTATGCATTGTCAATGCCACTATAAGCATGTGGTTGTTGTTACACGTTCTGTCCACTAGGGATGCAATGATTATAGATTTTGTTGATACGATTATAGTCTGAAGAATAATCAAGGTTTCACGATTATCACAGTTATAATGCATTATTTAATTTCACTACTAATGTATGAAATCACATGTGATCAATCATCAACCTTTTTATTTAAATTCATCTGAAAAGATTAGAGACTAGAGGTGAATCAGTCACATCACAAACAAAGGCCAAGTTGGCAACAACAGTGCTGTCCTTTTTAAGAAGAAGTTGGCCCTTTTTGGGCTAGAATCGGCCCTGCTAGCTGGTGTTTCTAAAAGTTGGAGGAGCTGCTAGACAAGATGCAGCTGTCATAGGGAGATGCGCAGCATGTTGCCAATGAATAAATGCGATGGAGAGATCTCTTTACGGCCCTGTGTCCAGTAGGGGATGAAGAGGAGTAAGTAAGTAATGTTAACTGGTAACGCCAGTGACATGATTGAGCTGTTGCGGTGTTTTGAACACAACAATGGTAGGGGAAACACTGAACTCTGACAGCTGTAGGGCAGCTAACAGAAACTTTAGCTGTCTCCATGAAGCTCCCAGCTAAGCTCCCATAACTCGCGACGCAGTTAGGAAACCCGAACGAGCTAACTTTTGATAACATAAGCATTTTGGCTCGATGGATGTCAATTTTAATGTAATGTTAAATCTATTTCCCATCCTTCTTCCGATTTCCTGCCGCAGCCTGTCACTCCCCCTGTACTAACGTTACTCAATACGTAACGTTAGCTCTGTTATCTTAAGACCTCATAATGCCTTGTTTCTCACTCCCGCTAACTCATTGTTCATCAGCAGTGACATGACAAGAATTTTGTTTTCACATGTGGGTAGGCCAAGGCGAGAAGAGGGAGATCAGCTAATGTTAGCCAACATATTTATTAAAAAAAAAAAATCACATTTATATAGTAATTTCAGCAGTCGAATAGCATTGATTTTTTTTACTATTTGAATTATATTCGACTTTTGGAATTTGTTCCAACAGCCCTAGTAGACGTTAATTCAATTGTTTTTTTAAGGTACTCAGTTGTAATCTATCCACAGTTATAGAGAAGTCTTTTGTAAATACAATCTGGAAACAGGACAAATACCACACTGCATTGTCTGCACTTCCATGCTCATCGCAACAAGAAAATTGGCACTAAAAGTTGCAAGATAACCAAATACACCATGGACTTATCAGTAAACAGTTGTGAGGTCACACACACACACAGCAGCAGTTCAGACGTAAACATGAGCTGGTGGTTGCCAAATGTTCTGTATGCACCACACAAACAGATACTGGAAATTACAAGCAAACTCAAATAGATACACACACAACCACTTTCATTCCATCCTAATAAATGCAAATTCACACAAACACAGCGACTAACGTGGCATATACTCTCCCGACTTTTTAAAATCTTTCTTAGGGAAGCCGTCCACCACTTCCTCCTCCAAACACAAAGTATACACACACTGCCCCCCTTTTTGGTACAGTCCATCTCTACATTTCTATGGATACACAGGCATGCAAACAGGTCATGGGTAAAAAAAGTGAGAAGGATACGGTGTACCCCTGACCATCTAGGGGGGTCTGGGGGTATGCTCCCCCCAAAGAAAATTTTGTACATTTTAAAGTTGAACGCATCAATCTGGTGCACTTTGAGAGCAAAATTAAGCTTTGCATGCTAAATTTGGACATTTATTTTTATAAATACGTATTACATATAGAGCATCCAATCTGTACATTTAATATGAATTTTGTCAAACAAGGACCTTAAGCACTCATTCTTTGAAAAGTACACAGCAGGTGTCAAAGGATGAAAATCTCATTCTGAAGGAAAGCTGGTTAAGGCACAAGGTGCATTTGGAGCACACTGTCAGTACTCATATTTTCGATAAGAACGTTATTTGGTTGTCATGTAAATTAGTTAAGGTTTAGGGCAATGAGGGGAAGCCAAACACCGTTCATCCCACACTGCAAAGACACAAACACCGGTGGAAAATCAGCATAGCTTCCCTTTAACGTAAGCTAACATAATTTAACTAGATATAACATTACAAACGTTATACATTGTCATGACAAGCTGGAGAGGAGACTGTCCGCTAACATCGTTAGCTAACACGTAACTTACGTTAACTTAGCTAACATTAGTAAATTATCACATTAATTATCAATGATAACTTCTTCAGTAACGCTATCCGTTTGCCTTTGTACATTGATAATGATAAAAGTGTGTCTTGACTAGTGGATAACTGCAGTGGATACTGTGTCGTTAGTTTTAACATTTCTTACCAGAAACGATGTTGTCAGTGAATCTCGAACATGGATGTAAAATAAGGTCTAGGTCTTTACAGTGCATGTCTCCTAGCATGTCTGTGTGTGAGCGTGCACGCGTATAACAGGGTCAACGGGTTTCTTTGTTGGTGTTTATATGGGGTGGCGTAGGAAGCATTAGCACAGAACACACGAGAAATATAAAAATATTTTTGGTTCATTATAAAACTGTGGCCGGACCAGACCCTGCCTCCACCTAACCCCTCAAATATTTTCCTCATCGGATCTGCACAAATCACGTAGGTGACCCATTTTGGTTTCAATACGGCAAATCACAAATTAATTGCATTTTTTTATCTGTTCTAAATGTACTTTGAAAAGGGATATTTTTCAAGTTTGTAATGCTCAAGTGGTATTTGAGATAGCCCTGCCTATTCAGAGCGTACACCACATCCATGGCAGTTACCGTCTTCATCTTGACGTGCTCGGTGTTAGGTGACGGCCTCCAGGAACACCTTCAGCACATCAGAGCACTTTACGGTTTCTTTCATCGCTTCCTCATTTCCCAAATTACGGAGCAGCAGACCGAGGCCCAAATCACAAAATCCGCGCGCGTCTAAAAAAAATAGTGACGTTTAAAAGGAATTTGCGTTAACTAGTTATTATCACATTAATTTTGACAGCCCTAAAAATAATACATACACTTTCTTTCCCAAACATATATAGACACTGTGCAATCTTTACACACCAAAGGATAATCTCCATACTCATCTCATGTACAAGTCAAAAGGCAAAAAACAGGTCCACACACACCCTCTCCTACATCCACACAAACCGCTCTCAAAATACTCTGACACACTGGATTTTTTTTCCTACCATCTTTGCGGTAAAGGTTGATCTCCACTTTCCTCTCCTCCGATCCCAGCAGGGCTTGCGCCATCTGGGCAATGGCCAGTCGCTTGGTGTCAGGCCCATAGAGGAAGTTACACGTGCATGGCTTCTGCATGATCTCAGCACGTGAGTAACCACACATGTGGCAGAAGCCATCATTGCAGAAGATGATGGCGCAGTTCTCCACTCTCGCATTGGCGATGACGAACTTGCGACCTGTGGACGGAATGAGAAAAGTTTACTTTACTACAGTTTTCACAGAGTCAGCAACTCCAACATCCAATCAGTGGCATTGAACTATAGGTGACAGAAGATCAACTGTGAAATAACAAGTCTTTCAGGAGAAATGCGTCCTTAAAGTCATTCAAAACTGGATGTAAATAAAACGTAAAATGCTAAAGATGATAAGGGGAAATACATTTTTCTCGCTCTTGCTGATTATGTATAGGGTTAATGTACTGTATGTTAGCATTCCTTGCTATTTTGGCTCGGCCAGTCTGCGGAAATGCCAATGAAAACAATGCTTATGCGTGCTTGAACTAACTTAATTCCCATAATATTATGTTTTTCCTCATTAAATTAGTGTATTTTTTATATCATCTTTTCCTAAAAAAATCTCAACTTTATAGACTTTTTACAGCAGACATTTTGATTTTGATTTGCCAGGTTAGAGATATAATCCCTCCACCTTGTCCTGGGTCTTCCCCCGAGGCCTCCTCCCAGCTGGACGTGCCTGGAACACCTCCCTAGGGAGGCGCCCAGGGGGCATCCTTACAAGATGCCCGAACCACCTCAACTGGCTCCTTTCAACGCGAAGGAGCAGCGGCTCTACTCTGAGCTCCTCACGGATGACTGAGCTTCTCACCCTATCTCTAAGGGAGACGCCAGCCACCCTCCTGAGGAAACCCATTTCGGCCGCTTGTACCCTGGATCTTGTTCTTTCGGTCATGACCCAGCCTTCATGACCATAGGTGAGGGTAGGAAGGAAAACTGACCGGTAGATTGAGAGCTTTGCCTTCTGGCTCAGCTCTCTTTTCGTCACAATGGTGTGATAAATTGACTGTAATACTGCACCCGCTGCGCTGATTCTGCGGCCAATCTCCCGCTCCATTGTCCCCTCACTCGCGAACAAGACCCCAAGGTACTTGAACTCCTTCACTTGGGGTAAGGACTCATTCCCTACCCAGAGAAGGCACTCCATCGGTTTCCTGCTGAGAACCATTGCCTCCGATTTAGAGTTGCTGATCCTCATCCCAACCGCTTCACACTCGGCCGCGAACCGATCCAGTGAGCACTGAAGGTCACAGGCCGATGATGCCATCAGGACCACATCATCTGCAAAAAGCAGCAATGAGATCCCCAGCCGAACTGCAACCGCTCTCCACCCCGACTACGCCTCGATATCCTGTCCATAAATACTACAAACAGGATTGGTGACAAAGCGCAGCCCTGGCGGAGGCCAACTCTCACCTGAAACGAGTCCGACTTACTGCCGAGAACACGACACAGCTCTCGCTTTGGTCGTACAAAGATTGGATGGCCCTGAGAAGGGACCCCCTCACCCCATACTCCTGCAGCATCTCTCACAGTATCTCCCGGGGTACCCGGTCATACGCCTTCTACAGATCCACAAAGCACATGTAGACCGGTTGGGCATACTCCCAGGCTCCCTCCAGGATCCTTGCGAGAGTAAAGAGCTGGTCCGTTGTTCCACGACCAGGACGGAATCCGCATTGTTCCTCTTCAACCTGAGGTTCGACTATCGACCGAGCCCTCCTTTCCAGCACCTTGGAGTAGACTTTACCGGGGAGGCTGAGAAGTGTGATACCCCTGTAATTGGCACACACCCTCCACACACCCTCTGGTCCCCCTTTTTGAAAAGGGGAACCACCACCCCAGTCTGCCACTCCTTAGGCACCGTCCCAGACTTCCACGCAATGTTGAAGAGGCATGTCAACCAAGACAACCCCTCCACACCCAGAGCTTTAAGCATTTCCGGACGGATCTCATCAATCCCTGGGGCTTTGCCACTGTGGAGTTGTTTAACTACCTCAGCAACTTCCACCAGGGAAATTGACGACAATCCCCCATCATCCTCCAGCTCTGCCTCTACCATAGAGGGCGTATTAGTCGGATTTAGGAGTTCCTCAAAGTGCTCCTTCCACCGCCCTATTACCTCCTCAGTTGAGGTCAACAGCGTCCCATCCTTACAGTACACAGCTTGGATGGTTCCCTGCTTCCCCCTCCTGAGGTGGCGAATGGTTTTCCAGAAGCACCTTGGTGCCGACCGAAAGTCCTTCTCCATGTCTTCTCCGAAATTCTCCCACACCCGCTGCTTTGCCTCTTTCACGGCAGAGGCTGCAGCCCTTCGGGCCCTTCGATACCTTGCAACTGCCTCCGGAGTCCTCCGGGATAACATATCCCGGAAAGACTCCTTCTTCAGTCGGACGGCTTGCCTGACCACCGGTGTCCACCACGGTGTTTGTGGGTTACCGCCCCTTGAGGTACCTAAGACCCCAAGACCACAGCTCTTCGCCGCAGCTTCAGCAATGGAAACTTTGAACATTGTCCACTCGGGTTCAATGCCCCCAGCCTCCACAGGGATGCACGAAAAGCTCCGCCGGAGGTGTGAGTTGAAAGTCTGTCGGACAGGGGCCTCCTCCAGACGTTCCCAATTTACCTGCACTACCCGTTTGGGCTCACCAGGTCTGTCTAGAGTCTTCCCCCACCCCCTGACCCAACTCACCACCAGATGGTGATCGGTTGACAGCTCTGCCTCTCTCTTCACCCGAGTGTCCAAAACATACGGCCTCAGATCAGATGAAACGATTATAAAATCGATCATTGACCTTTGGCCTAGGGTGCTCTGGTACCAGGTACACTTATGAGCATCCCTATGTTCGAACATGGTGTTCGTTATAGACAATCCATGACTAGCACAGAAGTCCAACAACAAACACCCACTCTGGTTTAGATCAGGGAGGCTGTTCTTCCCAATCACGCCTCTCCATGTGTCTCCATCATTGCTCACGTTGAAGTCCCCCAGCAGAACGATGGAGTCTCCCACTGGAGCCCCATACAGGATTCCACTCAAGGTCTCCAAGAAGGCTGAATACTCCGAACTCTTGTTTGGTGCATATGCAAAAACAAGAGTCAGAGTTTTCCCCCCCACCAGCCGCAGGCGTAGGGAGGCGACCCTCTCGTCCACCGGGGTAAACTCCAACGTAGCGGCGCTCAACCGGGGGCTTGTGAGTATCCCCACACCCGCCCGGCGCCTCACACCCTGGGCAACTCCGGAGAAGAAAAGAGTCCAACCCCTATCCAGGAGTACGGTTCCAGAACCGAGACTGTGCGTAGAGGTAAGCCCCACCAGATCTAACCGGTAGTGCTCCACCTCCCGCACCAGTTCTGGCTCCTTCCCCCACAGAGAGGTGACATTCCACGTCCCCAGAGCCAGCGTCTGCTGCCTGGGTCTGGTCCGTCGAGGCCCCTGACCTTCACTGCCACCCGTGTGACAACGCACCCGACCCCAGCGGTTCCTCCCACAGGTGGTGGGCCCATGGGCTAAGTTATTCAGTATCAATTACAAAATGATATGAAAACATTCACAAACCGTGTGACCCTATCAACCACCTGCTAAATAATATCAAATACAATATTTCTCGTTTGAAAACAACTTCACCACTTGACTTAAGGTTACTTGCAGTTCAAGCAATTTTAGCCACCTGCTGCCATGTCACCTTCAAAATAAGAGTCCCACTTATTAAACGAAATTGAAGTAACAATAAATCACTTTAGAAGAATTATAAGAATATAAGTATGGAAATAATATTAAAAACAATAAAAAAAACACAATACATTCTTGAGTATACCAGACCAAGGAAAAAGGATTAGGGCCACATGTGAAAAATTGTATTTGAGTTCTGACTTTTACCTCAGAATACTCAGATTAAAGTGAGAGTTCTAAAGACTTTATTCTCAGAGTTCTGACTTTATTCTCAAGGTAATAGGTCATTTGCAATTTTAGACCTACTCATTGTAGTGTTATGAAGTGATTTTACTGATAATCTTTTACTGTTGTTGTTGTTTTGTGTGTGTGTGTGTGTGTGTGTGTGTGTGTGTGTGTGTGTGTGTGTGTGTGTGTGTGTGTGTGTGTGTGTGTGTGTGTGTGTGTGTGTGTGTGCCCATATGTCCCACAAAGCTCTGATGTGTGGCTATCTTTAAACCACTTACTGTAGAAGGAACCATTTAGCTCCATGGCCTCTGCTCAATGTCAATGGATGATCTTAATGCACTCAGAGAGCTGCTGTTGTGCCTTAACACACACACACACACACACACACACACACACACACACACACACACACACACACACACACACACACACACACACACACACACGCACTTGCAAATACTCCCTTTACCCAGCATACTGACTCTTTACTTGCAATAAATTGTGTGAATAGTCTATAAGTCTACAGTTTGTGAGAGTTTAATCTATTGTGTGTCTCGTTGGAACACATACAAACAACATAAATGTGTGATTGTGTATGTGCTACATCAGGGTGATAGTCTGTCTGATTGATGGCCTCCACTAAAGAGCTTAAAGCTTGTGGAGAGCCCCAATGTTCCTTGTAACTTTCTTTTAGTACTGGGCCCCACTGGGAGGAATACTGAACTCATAAATAGTCACATGGATGGTTAGAGGGAAGGAGGAAAGGCTGGTGACAGAAAAGGGTGGGTGAAGCTGGAGAAAGTGGGATGGCTGGATGAGGATGGAAATGGGATGGTTGAATATAAAGACTTTGGAAAGGAAGAATGACAGAAAAACAGAAGATAGGAAGTAGAGTCCGGATCGGGCCGAATTTTTCTGTCCGAGCCCGGCCCGCATCCGACAGAGCCGTGATCGAACCTGGCCCGAGCCCGACAGGCATTAAGAAATTTGTGTCTGAGCCCAACCCGAGCCCGACACAGTTAAAATCTCATTTTTTTCTCATACTAATAATACATGTATGTTTGTTAATGTGGAAAGCTTTTATTAAGCAACAATAGGAAGGCATTCGGAAATGTCCACAGACACGGGGCAACAAACGCACGTTAATAATCTGTTTAATTTAATTGTTCAACATGTTAACCTTTCCTGATTGCTTCGTTTCTGATGGTGATCAGAACACCAGGGAGACTGGTTACCTCCAGGGCCGACGTTATATAACGTTGGGGTTATATCCTGTTTCTGGTGAGACGATGAATGAACTTGGCTTTCAGTCTGGAGTTTATCTCAGACACCGCACACACTGTTGGCTGCAAAACTTAAACTTATTCCACCAACTCTGCTCCGGTCGCATCTACACGTCTGCTTCCTCTTTCTCTATCTCTCTTCTGCCCACTTTACACACACACTGAGTTCTCTTAAAGGAGCCACAGCACCATTTTACAACAAATGCCTTATCGCGCTGATGTGACCGAGCCCGACCTGAACCCGACCATAATTTCTAAATATCTGTCCGAACCCGCCCCGTCGGGACCTGTCGGGCTCGGTTCGGGTAACCATGCCTTAATAGGAAGGGATGGATGGGGGGAGGTCAGTGAATCAGAAGCAAAAAAATGAAGAGATTTGGAGAAAAAGACAAAACAGAGTGAGGAGGTGATCTGTCCATGGATGGAAGGAACACGACGAATCTGACCACATTTCTCAGCAATTAGTCTGTATCAAGTAATCAGACTGGAGACTGTGGTGAAAAAGCTGTCACTTTTTTCTCATGTGTCTGTGAATTCATTTCAACTTTTTTTTATTCCTGTAAGGGCAATTGTATGTAGCTGCTCTCCATCCACATCAGCATATACACAAAAAATAGATAGGAAGAAAGAAAGGGTGCTGTAAATCACAAAGCTAAAACGACCAAAGGCTATAAGCTTAGAAACTATATGTGGAATTGGTAATACATGTATTAATAAGTAAACATAAATATCTTTAAAAAACTATCTAAAAATACACAAGGTAATGAGGCCTTACAAAGGCCAAAGATGGATCGCATGTGGGTACTACTTATATACTGCATAGAGTTATACACTTCAATTCAGACACTCAAATAAAATGGTGGCGGATAATATAGTGTACTATATAGTAAAATACGACGCCGAGAGCTGCCAAGATCCACCGGATGAGGCAAAGTGCATCAATTGACGTCATCTGGTGGATCTCAGCGGTCCTTTGTGACACGTTTTACATCATCCGTGTAATCTTGGCAGACCTCGGCTGCTTTGAGCTCCGTGCGCTATGGCCATTGAGGGAAAACAAACACCGTTTTTCTGCCCACACTGCCATGACACAGAGCTGGATAACAACAAAATGTCACTTTAACTACATGTCTTAATCCTGCGATAACTTTTTTTGGCCACTTGGGGGCAGCGGAAACAAGTTGTGACACTAAAATTCTATCTATTACTTTTTAAATCAATAAGGCAAACTTGTCAGCAACAGTTGCTTATTCACATATATCCAGCAGTTACAGCGCACCATTAGCCTTCATTTGGAATCATTTTTGTGTCCACCTGATGAATGTTTAACTCTCTTTTGGCTCTGTTTTTGGTCTCTACCAACTCCTGAGGGAAATATCTGGTTCATTAGCTGTTAAATGTTCCACTATGTTCACCAGCAAGTCTCTATGTGTCTCAGTGTCACTGTGTCTGTCTGCTTTTCAGTGCTGAACAGGTAGTGCCCAGTGGGTTTTTAGAGCTTTTTCACTGAAAAATGACGCTATGAGAGTGGTGAGAGTGAACCAAAACAGTCAAGTTGTGAGTCGAACAGCTACACAATGAGCTGAAACTCGCTATAAAGCTCCGGAAAGCCGAAGGGAGCTGCAAATTCAGGTGAAAATTCTCTGTAGGTCCATCACTACAAGCGACCCCTTGTCATTTCGTCACCTTGTTTTCACATTGTCATTTAATACATTGCTATTGTGAAAATATTGACTATACTCACTTTAAGCTCTGTCTATTGAACTTAACTTTGTAGGTATAACTTTAACTATCTCCCAAGAGAAATCATTGGTCCTCAGTCTCCACCAGTTTGAGCCAAACTCTCCAACCTCACCCCTCTGCCTTTGTCAATTCAGTAGACCTGATTAATGCCTTCATGACAAATGTCTTCTCTGTAACTTCCCTGCAGTCATACCAAAACTTGCTCCTTAATCATTTCAGTGAAGAAGGAAGTGAGATGTATGTATGCTTCTGGTATTGATTGCACCTCCTTCGCCTAGCACTGATTGAATCTGAAAGCAGATGTATATTCCTTGAGTGAAGCGAAAACACTACAAGAACACAGTATGTTTGAACAATATTCATAGCCTGGGCCTTCCTCTACCCATTGGCAAGATTTTGGGAGAAGGTAATGAATCATACATTGTCCTTTATAATGAATACAAATTAAAACAAAGTCTGCACACTGAATTTTTTCTTGCTAAGTGTTCTTTATTAGACTTGATTATGAAGCAGCCCCTGAAAAGGAAGAATCCTCTAACAAGGAAGAGGGTAGACAGTCATTATTCTCTGTAAATGCTCTCAGAAGCAGTTCACAGAGGTCATGTCTAGCAATTCCCCCTCAGAACCAGTGATTTATTAGTCATTTTATAACCATTGTAAAGATACTGGTCTACCATTTTCAGACATTTCTGCACACTTCATTTCTTTTAAAAATCACCTATTGGCCAATGATATTTAAGACTCCGGTGTCTGACTCAAGCTCTCTGTGCACCACATGGTGTTGGATGAACTGCTCAGCCGCTGCAGGTATTATTATGTTGGAATGAGTTTCAAGGCTGCAGCTAAATGATTTATGGATTTTGGAAAGTTTTGTTTCTGTATCAATTGTCGTTATGACTGTATTGATTGAGTGAACTTTCGTGGCTGTGAGTGAGTGTGTGTGGCTGTGGGTGTTGTGTTTACTTTCTCAGCAGCATGCGGACATATGAAATTTGTAAAAGAACAGATGACGATGCATAAAACTCAACCTTGGAGGGTAGAGAATAAGGAATGGAACCAGAGAGAATAGAGCAAGAAACAACACAGCAGGACCCTGTGTTAAAAATACAGACACACAGCATGTACCTCACTGGCTGATGGATAAAAGGACTCTAATCGAGACAGCAGTCAAGAAGAGCAGACCGAATACACTCACCCATCATGCTGGTGGGGAACAGTACTTACAGACTGGCCAACATTCACATAAAACCTAAATCAGTATACAATCAGTATGTATACATCATTACATTCCTATAGAGGCTGAATACAAAACACAAATATGTAAAAGTCACATTTTAGTATTGATATTATTGTTTATCTCAAAAACATATATCAAACAGAAAGAGACTGTCCTCATCAGGGGACATAGATAACAAATTGTGTGACACAAGTTCCCTAACCCAACCAAGTAGTTTTGGTTGCCTTAACCTAACCAAACCTCAACAATAGAGGTGGCAGATTAGAAACCACTTATATGAATCATTTTGAAAATACAAATTTTTTGGAAGTCACTGACATCCTGCTGATGTCCTGCCTCAGATCAGAAAGCGCTAATATAATCTTGGTGGCTCTGGCCGTCACCAATTTGGCAGTGCCTGTCGACGAATAACTCTTGGCTAATCCAAAAATGAATAAAGAGGTGGAGCGTTGATGGAGCTGAGGCAGGCCAAATAAACTTGATAGTCTGTGATGGCACTCACCTGTCATTCAAAGCAGCATTCCCTTAAATATGCATAACTGTAAGCCTTAATATAATTAATATAGAGAGCTATAAAAAATAAAATCACCCTGTACTGTGGTCATGAAGGGGGAAATTAGACCAAAAGCTGTAAGGCTGTACAAGGCTGTAAGACATGTTAATTTCTGCTGTAAAGGTGAACATTTTAACATTGGGATCTCTTGGGATTGACTCCCTTTTGGAGCCAGCCTCAAGTGGCCATTAGAGGAACTGCTTTCACATTGGCTTCATTTTTCAGCACCCAAGGTTGCCACTTGTCTTTCATTTGCTCTGGCAGATACGTCGAGACGGGTCTGATTGCAACCATGGTGTTATGATTGGTATGTGAGAACAGGAACGGCCACTACTTCCACTGAGTAGTGTGACTTTCTGAGATTTTAACAAATATTTGATGAGTATAATGTTATCATAACTGATGAAAATGAATGGCCAAAGCTACAAAAATAAAACCCACGTTATAGTAAGTCATAGTTTTCCACCAATGCCTCCAAAAATCTGAATGGTGTCTCTGCAACATTGCCTTAAATAAAGCATCCTACAGTAATAATTAACCTTCCACAGCATGCGCACTTGACATATCATGACATCAACCAAGTCTGTTCCGTGTCAGCACAATCTAAAAGGTGCTATTTCTTCATCTCCCTCCCTTTAAATCACCCATCAATAAAAGTCATGCTACAAGAATCCAAACTGACTTTGCCCATTTTTCCAAAGTAAAGTGAACATGCATGAACGCAGTGCTCCAGAATGAAAATGGCTGTGCCCATTTCTCCCTGCATTAAGAACATGATTATCACATTTTCTTCACCCTTCCTTCATAAAACAGACATATTGGCTGCAAGTCCAGATTCTACAGGCTGTTCTCATGAGAGACATTAACCGGTGGAAGGGCCTGTTCAGATATTCATGGGAACAGTGGGGATAGCTTGTGTGTATGCACTTGATAGCTTGCCTTCATGAAGTAACGCCAGCAGCAGCCCTCAGAGGCTCATAAAGCTTGATGGGTTGGTCTGGCTGCAATGAGCACTAGGTAATACAAAGGCAGAGATGTGTGCTACATTCCATTTTTCAGCCTCTGGGTTTTCAGTCACTGATAATGGCCAACAAACCAAGCAGATGTTTTTTTTCCAAGCTGTTTAAGTCTTTTAAAGAGCCTTAGTCCTTTAGAGTGCACCATAGCATAAAAGATGAGCCATGTATGGATGAATGTAGTCATTCTTCAGACAGATGCACACACATAAACAGGAGATTAAACACAATCTTTATAAAGACATACAGGACAACATGTTAACTCAACCAAAAGAAGCCACAGTTTAGGAGAATAAAACAGGGAAACAAAAAAGAAAGAAAAGACAGTGTAGGAGTGTGTAGGTATAGACAAGTATGGATGTAAAAAGGAAGACAAACAAGAAGAGCAACAGGAGAGACAGCAGATGGTCTTATAGTTTGTGCTGCTCAGTGTTCAGACAATCAACCAATCAATCAATCAATCAACCAACCAATCAATCAAAGTTTCAAGTAATTTATTATCAAATATACAATTACAGGAGCAGTCGTTTTGAACGAAAATATTGGGTCTCAGGGTTCCTCTAACAATGGAAATTAAATATGTATGAAAAAGAAATCTCACAAGGATCCAGCCAAGATTTGGCTAAAGAAAGGACACCACAGCTCCACACATCCCGCTGGACACTGACATGAGCTGGGCACAGAGACTGCCCAGCTCACCATCCAACGCCTGCACACTGGCCAGCATGATGCCCGGCAGAGAAGATGCATGGCATGCTTCCTCCACGCTTGCCTCCGTGCCCCCTCTGATGTAAAGATGGAGATGGACGTAGAGATGGTCTTACTTGTCCATGTGGTCAAGACTGTATCGGATGCCCGTTATCTCCACTTTTCCTCTGTTTTCTCTGACGTTTACAAGCAATTACATTTAAATTGACATAGAGATGACTGGAAAGGTACGCGCATTTTAAAACACATGAGGGAAAGCTGGCAATTTTAGGTCAGGTACTATATTTACGCTGCATGTTTTCAGAGCAATATTTGAAACCAGTGGGGCAATGTTTTCAAATTAAACAAGGGTAATAGTGGGCAGCTATTCACAGCAAGTAAAGTGTATTTCCATTATGTTTGGAGCACGCTTATCTCAACGGTGCTTTATAATGTCAGTTCATGGCCAGAGATATTTAGCTTTCTTTGACTTCCCTTAACCTCTATCAGTAACCTGCAGGTGTCTATGCTGTTATAACTCACAACTGCCATAAGTACACACTCAAAAAATACTCGGTCAGGTTACTTGTGGGCTTTGTGTCTTTCTATTGGGTTGTTTTCTAATGCAGGATAAATAATGCCCCAAATATTAGCTGACCTAGTTAAAGGAACACGCCGACTTATTGGGACTTTAGCTTATTCACCGTAACCCCCAGAGTTAGACAAGTCGATACATACCCTTCCTGTGTCTGTGCGTGTTGTAACAGTGTCTGACGGTTCCACCGGTAGCTTAGCTTAGCACAGAACATGCAGGTAACTGGTTCCAACTAGCGTACTGCTCCGAATAAGTGACAAAATAACTCCAACATGTTCCTATTTCCATATTGCGATTTGTAGAGTCACAGCGTGTACAAAAAACAATGTAACATGAGACACAGCCATCTTGTAACCGTAAACAAACCAGGAACTATATTCTCAGGCGGAAGAATATTTGCTTTGCAGCAAGCCTGTCTGAGAATACAGTTCCCGGATGTTTTCAAATCTAATTCAAATCCCAGTCTCACATATGAAAGTCTCCCCATACATCACCCCCCACCTCCACACCATAGAACTATTCTATTCACCCTCGTGTCCTCCAAACTACATAAACTCACACTGCACACTACTTCTTGTATTGTCACTGAATGCTGACATTGGACATAAATTGGGTATACTGGGATGGTTTTTCATATGTGGAGGAAATTAGGTTGAGGCAAAACAAAGCACTACAGAGGGCAAGATTTCAGTAGGCTACTCTTCAATCAGTGCTAGTTTATTTCATTATCTGAGTGCCAGCTACCCTCAACAAGCCCCAGAAATCTGTAAAGCATAATATCTAATCAATATATTACTATATTCATTGTTGTCAAACATTAAAAACCAGCACATTTGCCTGGCTGGAAGTTTGTTGGTTCCTACCTGTCCATATACAGTAGCATAGTCAACACTGCAAAATTGCATTACATAATTAAATAGTATAATAGTATACACTGTTCATGATCACGTTACCTAATCAATCAGTGATATTTGCATTGCAACTTCACAAGATACTCTTTCATTGTTAAAATGAACTAAAAGCTATGCATTGCAACATACGTAATAAATGTGCACGCACACACACACACACACACACACACACACCACAATGTCCAGTTGCCCCCCCAGCAGTCTCTGCTTTTGGTGACATTACTGACCACATCTTGCCTCTCCCTGCAATTTCCTTCTAATAAGCTTTTGAAGCAAGAGAGGAGGGAGCTGATGGAGAGGCTGATTAAAGACAATCTGCTGCTGCTCAGGAGGAAAACAACATTTGATATTCCCACAGACACACACACTCAGAGATTCATGAGACATAAACACATCCAAATACACACACACACACACACACACACACACACACACACACACACACACACACACATACACACACACACACACACACACACACACATTTGTAGACGCACGTACACGTTCACACAGACCCACCAACGCAGACTGAATAATTCACTAAGATCAGACCTTCGGGGTTCTGCAGTCTGCCAGTTTGTGTGTGTGTGCATGCGGTGTGTTTGCATGCGGTGTTTTTGCATGTGTGTGAGCGTCTGAGTATCTGTGAGTGTGTGCATGTGCTTGGAATCTCCCAGAGTATACTGTGTAGGCAGATAGGGAGGGAAGCCCATGTTTTAGAATCACAGGTCAATACACCAGTTCCCGCCTGCTAGATACAGAGACAGACAGATAAAGAAAGCGTAAGTGAGATTAAGGAAAGGGGAGAGAAGGATGAATGAAGATATAAACTTGATGAAAGGACGAAATAGAGAAATATTGAGAGAAAATTAGAAAATAGACAAAGAAGCAGATGTACTGTATGTGTTTGGTGGGTTTACAGTGGCAGGCTGAAGAGATTCTTTTGTCTCTACCCATTTCTGACTGAACAATTGCCATGGAAACTGAACATTTGACACATGCTAAATTCTCAAACACAGAGAGCTGACACTCACAATACATTCAGACTAAATGTAGTACCCTTTATATGCTAGAGTGTCTCTTAAACCAGCCAGCCAGTGTCCAAAAACATGAACAGTTCAGTTTTATTCTCAGAGTTTTGTAGTAATCAGAAGTCAAGAGTAGCATACAGATACTGATTTACTCGTAACTGATGTATAAAGCGTAAGGATCCATTTCAGTGTTTGCATCGACTAAATAAGAAAAATCTTCCACCAAACCCTTGTTGATTCTGTTGTAGATTCCACTTATTCCATCTTTAGACAGTCCATTTTTTTCTAGTTGTACAATTGTACATGGAGATGCTTAGTCAGTATACCAAGTAACAACGTCCACTTGTATAACCATCTATACACCCAAATATACACTGATACATACACATTTCTGTCACCTTTTAAAAGATTATTTTATTGGTGTTTTGCCTTTATTGAAAAGCTCATTGTAGGGAAGCAGACAGTCCATGAGTGGAGAGAGGGGTAAAATGTAATAAAGGTCCAATTAGGTTATAGGGCACCCCACCTTCTATCACTTTGACTAAATAATTTTGACCCAAGGTCCACTTACAAGCTTTTCCCACAGCTTTCAACTGCAATCAGCAAATGGAGTTGCCTCAGTTGTCAACACATGACATAAGTGTGAAACATATGTCATTTGATCGTACAGTATATGAGAGGAGACATTGTCTCTGTTAAAGGCTCTTGGTTCTTGTTCAGGGTACGTGCCATTTAACCAATTCAATTCAATTAAATACAATTCAATTCAGTTTTATTAGTATTAGTTATTTATTAGTATTAGTATCAAATCATAACAAGAGTTATCTCAAGACACTTTACAGATAGAGTAGGTCTAGACCACACTCTATAATTTACAAAGACCCAACAAATCCAATAATTCCCCCAAGAGCCAGCATTTAGTGTGACAGTGGTGAGGAAAAACTCCGTTTTAGGGAAAAACCTGGGACAGGCCCAGGCTCTTGGTAGACGGTGTCTGATGGTGCCGGTTGGGGGTGTGATGAACATTATCTTCAGTCACAATAAAGATAATGGAACAGTGACTAGAAATAGTAGTTGTAGTAGTTCATGGTGTAGCAGGGCATTGCAGAGCGTTACAGGACATAGCAGGGCATAGCAGGACGTAGCAGGGCACTGCAGGGCACTGCAGAGCGTAGCAGGGTGTAACAGGGCATATGTAGTGTCCCATACACCACGGCAGTCTTTGTTTTGGTTTGTGGTAAGTGCTGACTCGTTGTGGCTTGAAGACTCTTGTAAGAGAATCTTCTGACAGTCTAAGTTGGGGCAGGATTCTCATCATCCAATCCTTAAACCCATTGGCCCGGTATGCCCACTGGAGACAACTAAAGTAACCCCATTCACTTATGAATACCAACAGAAGTGGTTGCAAGCTCCGGAAATAGCTAGAGAGGACCCTGAGTTAGTGTTGCTTTTTTTAAACTATTATTCCATCAGTATTATTTCATATGATTGAATAAGTTTGTTATGTTATGTTATGTAAAGCAGCTTTTTCTCACCTTGCACTCCACCGCTTTAGACTGCAGTTGTATTTTTGCTTTCTCTATTGGTCCAGGCTATAGAGAGTTCCAGAGAAATGATGACTAGGAAGAATAACACAGTCCATTGAGTCATACTGAATGAATTGTAAGGGGGTGTTTCCAGCTCAATGCCAGTATTTTCTTAGCAGCTGTCAGATCAAAAAGAAAACTCTTCAGAGTGAAAGTGATGTGTCATCATTTTAAAGTAAAGCCTTTTGTAAAATAGAAATACAAGTTCTAGTTACACGTCAAAACCCATTTGCCATTAAGTAGCAAATCTGGGCAATCCCACACTGCATGTAAGTGAGTTTCCACTTATTTCGATTAAATAAACTTAGCACAAAAAGTAAGGACATTTGTGTTTGGTAGATTATTTCTCTGTGGTAACAATGGTTTTTGGCAATACATCTTATACCGTTGGAAAGCCTGTTTAGTTCCCTTACAAATGGTGCCCCATATGTAAGGAACACACATTTGTTTGGTGTTTGGTGGATTGGATGATTCTGCCTACGGCAGTTGGATCGTAGGGTCAAAGTTTGGAGAATACGCAGAGAACGCTATGCTGATTGCTGCACCGATAGAGTAACACCTTTGGGTGAAGGCAGTGTGATGGTGTGGGGCGGCATCTCCGTCACTGGAAAAACAAGGCTTGTCATCATTGCAGGCAATCTCAATGCAGAGAGATATAGAAACGAGATTCCGCAACCAGTGGCAATCCCATATCTCCACAGTCTGGGACCGAAGTCTATCCTCCAAGATGACAACGCTCATCCCCACAGGGTGAGGTTTATCAGAGACTAACTCCAGAATGTGGGAGTGGAGAGGATGGGATGGCCTGCCAGCAGTCCTGACCTCAACCCCATTGAACACTTGTGGGATCAGCTTGGGCGTGCTGTTCGTGCCAGAGTGACCAACACAACCACGTTGGCTGACTTGCGACAAATACTGGTTGAAGAATGGGATGCCATCCCACAGCAGTGTGTGACCAGGCTGGTAACCAGCATGAGGAGGAGGTGCCAGGCTGTTGTGGCTGTGTATGGTTCTTCCACACGCTACTGAGGCTCCTGTTTGTGAAATGAATAAATTGTTAAATTGCCAATATGTCTTGTTTCTTCAAACTTCAATCATCCAATCCACCAAACACCAAACAAGTAAATGGCAGAATAAGCTGTTCGGCATTGGCAGAGATGTTTTCATTAGCGCAACCCACATACTCAGCGCTGATGCTCGTCCCACAAATGCATGTTCCTTTCAAATGGGGCACCATTTGAAAGTAAAATCTATGTATACCTTTCTAATAACCAATACCCACTGCTTTATGAGCCATGTGCCAGTGACTGATTAATGGTGTTCTTCATATAGTACTGTCACTGTAAACCAATCCAGCCTACAGCTTTCAGCTCACAGGTGGGACACATCTGTCCGAGTCCCTCCTGATTATCATCCATTAGTCATTCAAACTCAACTCCCATCTCTCTCCCAGTGCCAGAGAAATAATTATCTGGTTTGGTTGGCTTTGCAAAAGCGTTACAGTATTTCCCCAAAATGAAAATGCTGCCAAAGCACAACATGTCTTACTCACATTTTTGTCCCATTAGAGATGCTGGCCACACACACTGTTAGCAAGACAGAAGTGTACACTGCTGGAGGAGAAGTGCTGATGTCATCAGTGTGAGACAGCTGACAGGCGGATGGGGAGGTCAGCCATGTTTGGACAGCCATAGCACTTCATTTCATTATTCAGTCTACTTCGGGCTGTTTTCTTAACAGTGTGTGTAAATAATACATTTCCACCAATATGCTTTCATTTATTTACTGAAAAGAAAAGTGTAGCTGGCACTTTGTCTGTGTCAGCCCATATCATGGGAGATAAACAGCATATATTCAGGCAAATACATGAGGAAAAATAGGGACAGATATGCTATAATAGACTCCACAACTACTAAGATCAAGATTTTAGTTTTAGTTCATTTTTGCATTCAAACTTAATAGATATTTATTATTGATGCAAATTGGGCTCACTTTTATCATACAGGTACTATTAAATATAAAATAGTTTTTCTTAAAATCAACATCCCTTTTTCCACAACTCCAGTTTTTGGTACTTGTAATGCCAGGTTATGATGAATGAAGTAGTTTGTACATGTTGTCCTTCCAATCATAGTGTTGCACTCAGTTGTACACACAAAAAGTGACTGAAGTCATTGAAATAGAGAGGAGATCAGATCCTGCTTCCTTTCTCCTGACAGATTGCTATGCAAAATGGCAGTGCTTGTCAGATTGCCAGTTTGGAAAAGTAACAAGAATTTTTTGGATGCAATGAACGACTTTGGAAAGGTGTGGGCGGAGTAGGTATCAGACACAGTTAGACCATCTGACAAGCACCTCAATTGAGGCTTTTACTGACACCTTACAGGACAGCATGACTACCCAACAACCTATATGCATCCTAGTGAAGTCACATTAAATATTTGCAAATAAAAATCTGTTCAACTAGATGCTGACTCTTGCGTGTATTTAGGAGCCAGACAGGAAGTGGGAGAATCTTTTTCAGTGAATGTGCTGATAGAGCAGCTTTCATTAAAACAAATGGGCCACCATGTTTGTATTCCTTATCCACGGTATCCATACTGTACATTACTTGAAACAATGATTAAATGGAAATAAAGACGAGGTTAGGAACAAATTCCACACAACTTTGCATTCAGTCATGCCACCTGGCACTTTTCAGAGCATACACACCGGTCCAGTCCCCCAACAGTTGTTAAGAGTGATAATCCCATAATCACCGCGATCCTTAATGGGCTGTTTTGCTCTGAAGTGTCTCAGGCTACAGTGTGAACAGCGTCTCCCTCTGCCTTAACGAGGTTATGCAGATTTATGCAAATTAGGTCTAATCCCTGGAACGCTGGGGACTCCGGGTCTTTAAGTCGGTTAGCTGGCCTTTTCTGGGCGACCGCTCTTGGGGTGACAGAGGCATCACGGTGAATGAGAGAGGGAGCCCGAACAGGTGAGAGGGAGACAAAGAGAGAATGGATGAGAGAGGTGTGATCAAGTTTTAGAAGAAACTGGAGGAGGGAGACTTGATGAATGGGAGGACGAGAGTGAAAGGGCAGCTGCCAGGAGATAAAGCAGTGACAAATAGAGGTACAGGCAAAGGGCTGAGAGGAGAAGGACAGCAAAATACTGAGAGCTGCCAAAGTAGCCAGACAGTCGCTCGTGGCTGTTTTGCTTTTATACTCTGTCAACTTTGGATTTCAAAAGATAGGAGGTGACAGGCACTCCCACCCACTTTTACTTCTGAGCCACAAAAAGTACAGCACTTATTGATCCCAACACCCATATCTGAAGGTGATAAATTAATTTTAGGTTTTGAATTTTGACTGTTTGAGATGATAAGGCAATAAGACTGGGTAACATTATAAGACAATGTCTAGTAACATTTCATAATTTTGTTTCTAAACAGCAGCAAATGATGATGTTTCAATTACTTATCATAAACATCCATCAGTCATGCTCGCATCACATTCTGTTTTAGATTGCTGCAGCACTGTACTGTATCAAACAGCTGTAGGCTGGCTGGGTTGTGCACTGTCATCGTGCAATAAGTAGGTTATTGGGGTTTTGCAATATGTTAGTGGTGCAATACATGGGCTGTTGGATTGTTCAATATGTCATTATGTACTGCATAGGTTATGTGGAAATGTGTCATTTGTGCAATACGTAGGCTATTTGGGTTGTGCATTATGTCATTTGTGCAATACGTAGGCTATTGGGGTTGTGCATTATGTCATTTGTGCAATACGTAGGGTATTGGGGTTGTGCATTATGTCATTTGTGCAATACGTAGGCTATTGGGGTTGTGCATTATGTCATTTGTGCAATACGTAGGCTATTGGGGTTGTGCAATATGTTAGTTGTGCAATACGTAGGCTATTTGGGTTGTGCATCATGTCAGTCATTTTGTGCAATACGTACAGGGTTGTTCAATTAGAAACTGCCAATGAAGGAGTTCATGTTCTTAGTATACCTGTCTAATGTATATGAGAGCATGTTTTGTGTTGCATGAGCGTATGTGTTGAGAGATGCTTATTTTCTGTATTTTGTGTTGTCCTTGTAAAGCTGCGGAACAGACATTGTCCAAAACTAGACAATAAAGTATATCTTATCTATCTTATCTGTTTTTGTGTGTGCAATAGATTGTGACATGTACCGGTTTAACTGTCTAAACTATCATTTTGAGTATTTACTGAAAGCTAAAACTAGACACAAATGGCCCACAAAGTAATGCATTAATCATTGTCTAATTTGAAAAAGTGTACTGCATTTTATTTTTATTTTGAATAATTTTCTTCTTTGTTTCAGGGAAGATGCTGCCCTTTTTATAGCTTTACATTAAAGTGTGAAATAAAGCTGGCAAGGTGCTGTTGATGCATTCAAACTTGTCTCATCTTTTCCAAGAAGAAACACAGCAGAGATGCACTGTTTGATGCTTTAGTCTGTGGGGTACACGTTTTTAGAAAGGCGCAGTCAATTAGAAGCTGATGATGTGGAGGGAGATACAAGTCTACCAGAGATGCTTCTGAAGTGTGTATCATCTTATGAGAAAACAGATCGGGAGCTCATCTTTCCCTCGTGCAGGCACAAACAGCTCTGACTTTGAAAAAAACAGACTTTTAAAAGTGTGTTTGTAAAAGCTGGTCTCAGAGCATCTGCAGATTTTCATAAATTCTCACCGGGGAGCCGGCTTTATCAAATTTAGAAAAAACCCAACTGCATTGACTGATGAACTTGATCATGATGCAATTACCAAGCAACTCAATGCACCCATTAAGGGAAAGAAATAAAGCATTTGGTCTCCATGTCTATTTTCTCTCCATGGCCAAAACATTTTTCTGTCCTGATCTTTATCAATCATGTTACATTACATTAACCAAATATTATATGTATTAATGTTTGGACAGTACCCAATGCATGTGATCTGCCTAATTTCTAGTACATGTTTGGTCAATAACACGCTTTGATTAACATGTTTAGATGTACCTAAATGTTTACAAGCTTCCTTTTCCAAGTGAAAGTTATACAAAACTTGATAATCACACATTGAATCAACAACTCATGTATGAATTGTGCTTCGGATGGTCTGCAAGAAAAACATTTAGCATGACAGGTCATTCAAACCAGACACATAATAAATAACATTTCTTTTCATTGTGAACATTTTGGTTTTGATATCAAACTGAACTCTGTGCACCTTGTACGTGAACCTAACTTCCAAAAACATTCCAATATACACGTTATGAAATAATACAAAAATGTACTGTTTACTACGTAAATGGATTGATTTTCTTGCAAAGGAGAGAGGACTTCACAACTGTTGCCCTAAAATGCAAATTCTAATGGATATGATTCCTGCTGTAATATTCACCAACCCTTCTACTGGATCACTGTGAACCATTGTCCTGGTGGTCAAGACAGATCAATAACTGTAGGGTCACAAGTTAGATTCTTTCAGCAGCCTTATCAAAGCGTCCTTGACTAGAAGCTGAAACTGGTGTGTCTCAGGGCTCCAAGTCTGTCTTATCTTTATAGTTGGAATAATTAGACAATCCAAAACTCCTACATAATGATAATGTCCTAGATTTTGGACTAAATGTTCTCTTGTGGTGTGTGTGTGTGTGTGTGTGTGTGTGTGTGTGTGTGTGTGTGTGTGTGTGTGTGTGTGTGTGTGTGTGTGTGTGTGTGGTTTTAATTTCTCCATGCACTTTAAACACAAGGTACATAAATTGTGTGCTAGCAAGTTATGTAACATTACTGTCTTGTCTTTCTCTTTGCTAGAAATGTATTTTAATCAGCACTATTCTGTCGTTACCTTGTGTTTAAAGTGGAGAAATAAAGAAAGACTTTCAGTCCTATTTAGAATAGAACATTGGGTGGTGGTGCACTTTAGCCTCTTGTAGCCCAAATGAGTATTCATTTACAACAACACTTAAAAAAATCAACCTAAAAAAGAATGTAATCGTTTTCACAGAGTGAAATACACTCTCGCCTTCTGTAACAACTACTGAACGTGTGTTCTTGAGCAAGACATCAAACTTCCTACTGCTCCAATAAAAACACTTTATTGTACTAGGCAACTCCCATGAGTGAATGTGTGTGAGTTACTGTATAGCCTAAACCCTGCCCTGCTGTGTATGAACAGTAGACCCTAAAATGATGATTAAGTATTTCTTTTACGGTGTCACTTACCACACAGGTTGCGCACTGAACTAGGAAGACAGAAGTTGCACCTGAACAACACCTGAACAACACCTGAACAACACCTGTAGCACTGGCATGCAGAATTAACATTTCACAGGATCGTTCGGTTACAAGGTAACCTTGGTTCTTTGAGTGAAGAGAGACTATCTCTGTAACTCTGTGGAGAGATAGTCTCGATACGATAGAGAATGGTTGGATGGATGACTGAAAAGATCTTAATTCACTATTTACAGACGTGAATGTTTTAGTTACGTTGCAAACTTGGCTGAAAAGGTCAGAATATATATATATATATATATATATATATATATATATATATATATATATATATATATATATTTTTTTTTTTTTTTTTTTATCCCAGGCAAATAATCTTGTCAAACACAACTTGGACATATTAGACAAGTTTTCTTAGCAATATATTCAATCTACAGTATTTTTAGAGAAATATTTGGCTTGTTTGTTGAGGGTATTTTTATGGAAAGTTTGAACTCACAAGCACACACAGACCTCTTCCCTCTCAGCAGCCCCCAGCAGGTGCCATGTTGCCCATTTGGATGCATGCCCATTTGAGATGTGAAGCCAGTTAGGCATGGCAGTACAGAGGGCATCTGCTGGGCACCAGAGAGATGGAGAGGAGGAAGGAGAGAGAGAGAGAGAGAGAGAGAGAGAGAGAGAGAGAGAGAGAGAGAGAGAGAGAGAGAGAGAGAGAGAGAGAGAGAACACACAGGTTGTCAAACGAGACAAAGAGCAGAAAGAAGGAGGGAACGAGGTGGGGAAGGAGGGCAGCGAAAGAGAAGAGTGTTTACAAACTCCAAGATTTTACAAGTCTGTGTGTGCGCTCCTGTCTGTGTGCGTGTTCTTTTGTGTGTCTGCTTGGTAACGCTTGGGTGAGTGTATGAACGAGAGAAAGGGAAGAAGACAGGAGAAGAGACAGAAAGAGTGTGATTTCACACCAATAAGGTGCAATCATGAGGCATTGGCTCACTCCTGACCTCAGCACCAGTGTGGCTGTGTTGCTGTTTACACCCTACGAGTGAAACAGATGGAGCAGAGAAATAAAGCTAAGCACCAGAGAAAAGCCTCACTACTGTACTGGTACACTATAGTAACTACTAGAGCCTTTGTATACAGTTGAAGATATTTGATACTGTTTGATTTTCTAAACATCTGGAGGATGACCATGAAGCTGTAGGAAAAGGGTTCCATATCACTGAGACACTGCAAGAGTCAAATTTGACAAATCCAACAAGCAAGCCGTCAGATGGAACCCTCAAATGTCTTCTCGCAGCCTAATCCATATATGCAAGCCACATGCTGTTGTGTGTGTGGAACATTTGCATGTATGCTGCAGCACTTACATGTCTTTTCACAGAAGCACAGACGTCATCTCTTCCTTCCTGCATTGGGAACATTGAGGCTCTGCGTCTTATGCAACTCTAAGCCAAGCTCATCAAAGCAAGGAAGCACAGAGCTCTAAACGCTCAGTTTGACTGACATAAGCTGGAGAGGGAAATTACAGAACGTTGAAGGCAATAGATCTTTTTGACACTTTTGAAGTTGTTACACTTTAGGTTTCTTTTCAAATTTGTATACATTTTGCTAATACATGATGTCGTTGGTGGCAGTATACTGTAATTCTATTACTGGAATGTTATTCTGTAGTCCTAGAACGTTTTACCATTGATACTTTGTAGTTCTTAGTTGGAGACTTTAATCATTCTATACATTGGAACTCTTCAGTCTATTCTACATATTTCTACAGAAATAGTGCATTTGGGGCAGTCGTGCAGGAAAAAATCTGGGTGGGGAAAGTGAAAGAGCAGCGCTTATCCCTCCCTCATTACCACCACTGAGGTGCCCTTGAGCAAGGTTCTTAATCTCCAACGGCTCCAGTGGCCAGCAGATCAGACTGTGGTTGTACCGGGCAGCTTCCAGGTATGAATGTGATCAGGGTGTTCCTGCAAAAGAGAGGCCTCCTCTCAGTGAACCTTTTCCTGAATTAATAAAAGGTAAAACTAAAAAAACTAAACTAAAAAATAAGGGATATAAAGGCTATCTGCCCCCCCTCCTCCTGAGGTCTCCTCAATTTCTCCTGTTAAGGTTCGGTCATGCCAGAATTCAAAATTGGCAACATTTTGTGGCAAAGTCAATTAATTTAAATGAAAGTAAATCTGGGCACATTTTTTGTGTAGAGTTCAGCTTTGATGAAACTTGACATGCACATTTAAGGGAATGGAGAGCTAGGGTCCAAAATGGAGGAAGCTATTGTAGCCTTTTACTGTGTCCGTGTTCCTTGCACCTTTATTGGTCCCTCCTTTGCTGGAGTACAAACTGCTCCACAAATAAGACATGGCTTACGAGACAAGAGTCAGTGGTACAAATAGGTCTTTTGAATAAACTGTTAATGTATTGTCCCTTTAGCTACTAAGTTAAGCTTGTTAAATGTTCCACTAATCTAAGCCAAGACCTGAAACAGTGAAGCACTAGTTGATTTCTTTAGCAAATGTCACTCAAACTGTTTGGAACTATTATCAGCTGTGGATTTGAACACATCTGGTGCATTAGGCAGTATTTCCAGCAGCAGGATGGTGTATGTTGGATTGACTCAAAATAAATGAAAGTCTTATCTGATACAGTGCATGTAATTAAGGAGCATGTCACCTAGTGCAACAGTGTGGCTCACTGATGTGTTTATAATAGTTTGTGGACAACAATGGAGCTATGTGGCACAGAAGAATAATAAGATATATCAGGCTTTGGATACATACACAATACTTGTCACTAGGATGTTTTCTTCTTCACATTTATTACTCTAAGCCATGCTTCTAAGACGTTTTATAAATGTCTCATTCTCGATATTAAAGGCTCAAAAGTCCCACCTGGTTTACTCTAACATATCAGTTAGCCTAAAAGTGGAACCAACCACTTGTCAGCTTAGTCTATATGATCAGAATTAGCTGGCAAGCACTTGTATTGCATTGTAATAGTTAACATTCAGTGTACTGCACAATATACTGAAAACTATTTTTAAAAGTAGAAGAACGCAGTTACCTGGAGATGACTTCTATTGTGACTATTCCTGTGTGTGTGTGTGTGTGTGTGTGCGTGCGTGCGTGCGTGCGTGCGTGTGTGTGTGTGTGTGTGTCTCTGTCTGTGTGCATGAGGGTGGCTGTGTGTATGTGGGGGAGTCAGGGGGGCAGTTGCCATGGCGATGAAATGTTGGTACTTCAGCTGTAGAATGGTAACACCCTCCCTGGAGGACAGTGACTTTCAGGCTTGTAATTGGGCAAAGTTTTCTCTAAGGAGCACAGACAACAACACATGACCCAAAAGGTTGCTATGACCTCATATTGAGGTTGAATCTGTTGTTTGTTGTTGTCAAGGAGGCACGCAATCTGTATGTGCAGTCTAATCTGCGTGGAGCAGAATGGCATGGAGGATCACTGTACAGTAAACAGAGAGGGTTACATGCACAAAGAGTCAGTGTACAGTGAAAAAGAAAGGTGTACAGTCAGGGGATAACTGTGCACAAAATACCGGAGGCGGAGAAAGATGTGAGTGAAGCCATTCGGTCCGTTGTGGCAACGCTGCCGAATATCCAGAAGTGAACAATCTTTGCTGAGTTTTGTTGGTGGCCATGCTGTTGTGGCCCTCCTCCCCACGGGGTTCGGGAAAAGTTTGATTTTCCAGCTCGCTCCATTAGTGGTGAAGGAGTTGGCTAAGGCTAATGCTAGCGATGCCAATGCTAAATATAAGCCGATAGTTGTCGGTCTCCCCTCTTGTTGCACGTGCGCATGACATACGTCACGACCAAACGTTAGAGATTGGTTATGGCAGATCCAGAGTGGCTCTAGGCAGATCCAGTAGTTTTAAACTTCAACAGAGTACCCGCCTTCAAGGAAGTTAACACTGGTCAATGGAGAGAGGCCAGACTCTCTGGACAAATGAAATGGACCAGAGTCTGGTGGGACCAGGCTACAAATGAGAGGCAATTTTTTTGAAAATAGGATTATCTGATATTATGCGTATCATTTTGGATATGACACAATGGAGCTATAACACAGATTATTCCATGCAATTTGATCAAACTCTAATCAGTAGCACATCTTTGACACAGAAGGCCTGGAGCCAATCACTCCCTGCCTTGAAGAGAAGAAAGACATGACAAAATGAAAACAGAGCATAAGAGATTAATGTTATATTATTAGGGATATTCTTTTCTATTTTCAGTCATCATTATGTGAACACATCTGTATTTGTAATGGATAACATAAGGCCTGATCATCTTTACTAAATAATCAAAGATTGTGTGTACACATCAATAATCTCTATGAAAAACACCTTCAACCTCTTTTCTGTCTAATAATCATATAAACATCTGTATCCTGGGTATCCATTTTTAACAGCTACTGTACATTACTGTCCAGGCTGCATGTTACCTGCTTGATTTGTATGCATTCCCTGATTGGATCAGTGTACTTTGTACTGCAAAGGTCTCTATATACTTTAGGGAGATCATATTCCATCATATGCATTACGTTTGATTCATAAAACATACACGTTGCATAATTCTATGTTATACGCTACAATGTATCTTGATGATTGACGAGTCTCAAATGAAGTTAAATCTGAAAACACTTATATCTTTAGCGTTGTGATTGGTGGAGAGCTTGGGATTTGCCTGTATGTAAAGGTACGGCTTATAAATTTAAAGGCCAAAGGGAAATCCAGTTCATCCGACCTGAGATCTGAGCTTCTCTGTACACAATTCATAGTATATTTCCCTTTGTTTTCAATTATTCATTTTATTTAAAAAAAAAACAACGTACAGTAATGGATATAAATGTTACCATTTGATGTAGGCCTATGTAAAAGAGTTTGCTTAAAGAAAATGTTCATCCGCAGTCCCTTAAACATACAATACGTAAGTTTCTGCTGCTAGGGGTCAATCAAAAAAAGGATTTTTTGATGACGTTGTGAAGTTGCGTTGGATCTAGGGAGTTGTTGTCGTCATTGTTAAACAACCACCATTGCCTATGAAAGTGTGTCTGTTCACAGACAAGTTCATTTATTAAAGTTGTATTCAACGCTTAGTAAAGTTTATTCATGTCATCCGAATGAAGTAGTCAGTGTTTCCCACATAACGTCAATCTAACTATAAAGCATGAATCTCTGTCTGTATGTGTGTGTCTCAGTCGGTCATTGGAATATCCTGAGAAACGTTATCTGATCTACTTCACACTTGACGGGTGTATATCTGGGTACCTGGTGCAGCTTGTAAACACGACACATTCAACATTAATTAACTGTGAATAAAACAAAACTGTCGTACTGAAATCAGCCGCAAGTCGTCTGCAGCAGGCTACCGGTGACTATTTTGAAATGGATACCTCTGCTGTGTATTTAAAAATGTGTGAGTTTGTCATATTAACTTACAACACTAATAATGTTACTGATGGGAAAATAACGTTACCTAAACTTACAAGTTATGCTAATCAGGTTGCACAGAAAGAGCGCACAGATCACCTCGTTCTAAGGGGAAGCACATTTACAGTGCAAATCTGCAGGACCACAGCGTATTCAGCAGGAACCATTGTGTACACAGCCAGCGTACTGTAGCAAGTAAGCAGCACGTTAGTCTGTCTACTAAACAGTATGTGTTCAGGCACAGTATCAAAGAAAGTTTTTATAAATAACCGCTTACTGTATTTGTGGGTTGCCACTTAAATCATTGAGACAAAACTGGACTGTAAAACAGCAATGGGTTAATTTCCCCAAAACTAATTTAGGGGTAAAAAAGCAGCACTAAAAAAAGACACATTTAAACATGAAGTCATGCATCACAGCATATACACAATATATGTGTGTCCAGCAGCTGAAAATAAAATTCACCAAAATGATCAAGAGCGAGATGCTACATTTTCCTAAATTTGTTGTGTGGAGACAAACATTTTACAGAGAACTCAACTGAATGTAAATGCAGGAGAAGTACAAACCAATTTATAAATGAAGTCCCAAATCTGGTTGATTAAATTGTCTGCGTCGTATATACATGTACAAAAGGGTTTCTTACACAATATGTTGAGTGGAAACGGTCTTGGTGTGATATGTGTGGTGACAACAGATGCCCATTGTTTGTTCCCTAATCATCTCTGAGGCTGAGCATCAAGTATCAATAGAACATTATTTTAAAAGCAGTCCCATCCTGGAAAAGAAATGGCTCTGCCACACTTACTCTACCATGAATGTGGTTTTTTCCTCCCTTCACTATGTTCCGCATGAGATGGTTTCTATCACATACTGTAAAGCTGAACAAACGCAGCCTCCTTTACAATAAAGGAACAGCAAGGGATCAGATGAATTAATGTGCAGTGTACTACTAGTGGAAGCCCCCACCATGCTCTGCCTTCACCCAGCTCTGGACTACATGAGAGGAGTGGGCTCAGGTTTCACAGATGTGAAGGACAAAGTGGATTCAAAAGGAAGGCATGCAAAGACTGAAATGGCACCTTCAAGTTATTCTAAAGAAATATTCAGCAGTATTGGCATATCTTTAGACTGCAGTTTAAAGTTCAATCAATAGATTAGTTTACTGTATAAAATACATATTTTCTCAGTTTTAACGTGCAGCAACAACTCTGAAATTAGTAAGGATGTCTAAACAGCTGCTAGTATCCACTGACCCTTCGCCACTAGTTCATTACCCACAGCCATTAGAGACCATGTCATCACAATCATCAGCAGGCTGTAGCCGGCCCAAAAGCCTGCAACAATCAATAGACAACTATTCAGTCAGATATGAGTTTGTTGCCGTGTAACACTGAAGCGCTCCTCTCGTAAACATCCACCACAAAGAGACACTTCCTACTGCACGCTGAACCAATGTAAATCTGTTGTAAAGAAACATTTAAGATATGAACACGGTCGGCAGCGTTCCAATGAGCAGTAGATGTTCACCTTTGCAGAGTTATCCACGCTCATCAGGATGGAAAAATAAGTACTGCAGTACTAATGTCAATTACCCAACTCCAACGTCAATTATTCAACTTGACTGCACTTATGTGGAGTCCCTTCTCAGCACCTCTGTGTCAGGATAAAGGGTGTTTTCGCACCTGGTTTGAAGCTCTGCTGCTGCCGTGACTCTTGGGTGTTGCGAACGCAGCAAGACATCACTTGCTGTTCCAAAGCAGCCTTGCGAACAGCTTAACCCAAGAGCATATGGTAAGTGGTGGAAGGCAGACAGCATTTTTTAGCATTTAGAAAAGGGTATCTCAAGAGTTCAATCTTACGTGCTCCTAAGGGACTGTTCGTTATTTATTTCAGGGGCCCCCGGAGGAGTTTTGGGACCTTTAATCAAAATAGACCTGACCCTCCCTTCTCCAGCAACAGATGTTGGATGACTCTCCAAAATGATATGGAAAAAAGGGATGACCCTCACCAACAATTCATTGACGCTTTCTGTACTGGTTTGCACTTGGCATAGATGTACAAATAACCATTGTTTATTTTTGTTTTTTTACACACCATGACATATGTGACTAAACCTCTGCATTCTCATCTTATGCATCCCACTCCTCTGTTATGGTGCGGGGGCCATTTCAGTAGATTTACTCACTAACATTGTTGTGGAAACACAATAAACATGGAAACTAAATGCACACTTCATGCATTACTGCATTACTTCAAATACTAAGTTACTCCTCTAGTAAACTAGTATTCATATGAAATAAAACAATAAAACATTGAGACCATTCAGCAAAGCACAGTGGGTAATTCAACACTGGTTGCTATGGACTCGTCACTAGGCTTCCTCACTCATTGTATATTTTAGCACATAGGTAAAGCTGCCAAAGCTGAACATTATCCAAAACTCCATTTCTCAGAGGAGCGTCAATTTGGGAGCTTGCATGTTACCACTTCTTCCTTCTCAAATTGTTGTTTATATAAATATATAATATCACCGGGACCGAAAGGATATTTGAGTCGGGTATGGCTGCAGCCTGGAGACCTCCCGTCTCATGCCCTCCCGGCTTGGTGCAGTCTGCAAGCTTTGACTTTTCAAAATAAAAGCTTGCGTCTGGTCCGCTATGTTTTTGTACGGTGTTTTGGATGTTTTTGAACTAAACATTACGGCAATCATGCTAATGAATAAAAAAATTCATCAGATGTCTTAGTCACAACACGATGGAGCTAGCAAAGCAGTTTTGTGTTTATATGTGCGAGCGGGATTTATTCAGTTTGGGAAATCCCACGGTCTCTAAAATTGTCTCAAATTGTCTGGCTGACTAAACAAGGAGGGACCCATCTGCTAGCAATAGGGACAGAGACAGAGAGCTACATGGAGCTACATGGATAAATATGCACCAAACAAGCCACTTTGAAATGTTGCTGTTCTTTCGAATACAAAAGTGTGGTGATCCTCACCCTACACTAAAAAAAAAATTTGAATGACCTTCCCCTCAACAAAGAATAAAAAGACATGACCCTCCCCTATTTTCCTCCGGTGGTCCATTCCATAAATACCGAACAGTCTCTAAGGGGAGCAATTGGCATTTAGATTCTTTAAAGGTCCAATGTGTGGGAATTTCTCCCATCTAGCGTTGAGATCATATATTGCAGTCAACTCTCTCGCACCACACATTTCAAAGTACGTATTCCATCTACGGTAGCCTTCATGCTTAAAAAAGCCGATCTCTTGCTCTTTTCAATCTCCTTTTTCTTTTTCTGGGCGAAGAAGAAGAAGACTCCTGTTCCTGAAATTTGGATTTTGAATACGTGTGGTCCTCCATGTTTCCTTCTTCTAACTTGTTAGCAGCATTAGCAGCACCTGTGAGTTTATCATCTGACAGCGAAAACGCAAAAGGCAGAGCAGTATGTCCTGTATGTCCCTTACCGGCTAACGTATTTCAAGATGGAGCATGAATATGGAGCGTCTACCCCAGTTCATGCCAATGCAAATGTTAAATTTCAAGCCAAAAGGAATACTTGGAATTGATGGTGGAGGTAAATATTCATGAAAAAGGACAAGTTTGTGAACGGGCGTCACAGATTTTGATAATGAACAACTAAAGACGTTACACACTGGACCTTTAAACAGGACATTTAAATCTACAATATGTGTATCTTGCATGAAAAGCTGAACTGACCAAATGTGAACGTTTCACATACTCCACTTTTTCCTCACACCTAACAACTATCACATCCTTATTTCTTTATCATCCCTGTGGTGAATTTCTGCAGGGAACGTGCCGTTGTGGCTGCTGAGGCACATTTGAAGTTGGGTCACACACATTCAGAGATGGAAAAAAAACATGAATGATTTGCATCAAAGATAACACCACCGCAGGAAAGTGAGGACGGATGAAGTCTGTGTATTTCAATATATAGACAGCTTGAAATTGCATGCTCATCATGGCCTCTATGAAAAAGCGTGGATATATTGTTTGTTTTTGTAGCTTATACCTTATTGTAGGATATAGGATTTTTTCATTCAAGGGAGAAAGAAGAAAAAAAGCTTGTGCATACTGGAATAGTTCTTTTGAGATGTCCAATAGTTTCTGTATAAATACTATTTTACATATCCACATCAACTGAGCCAAAGATAATAGATCCCATGCCCATGGAGGCAAATTGACAGTGCAAACCTGCAGGACATGTCACGTCTTGTCTCTGTCAAGTTTCTGTGTTTAGTTGGTTTCATGTTTTCTGTTGGTTTTCCATTTCCTGTTTTATTTTGAAGGTTTCATTCTGTTCTCCCTTGTGTTGTCTTGTTTTTCCCTCCTGTTTGATTGTTCTTCCCCGCCCTGATTTGTTCCACCTGTTTGTATCACCTGTCCCTTGTTAGTGTTCATTACCCTGTGTATTTAGTCTCTGTTTCCCTTGTCTGTTGTTGGATTTTTACTTTCCGTTGGTGTCGTTGGTGTCGTTGGTGTCGTTGGTGTCGTTGGTGTCGTTGGTGTCGTTGGTGTCGTTGGTGTCGTTGGTGTCGTTGGTGTCGTTGGTGTCGTTGGTGTCGTTCTCTTTGTAAGTGTTTTCCTGGTTGGAATAAACCTTGTTGAACTGCATTTAGGTCCAAGCCTTCTCTACCCCGTGACACCACAGCGCATTCAGCAGGAACTATTGTCTGCACAGCTTGCATACTGTAGCAAGTAAGCAGCATGTTAGCAAGCAGCAGCTTCAGGGGCCTGTTGCACAAAACCAGGCTAAGGGATTAAGCCGGGATATTCAAGTTATCCTGGATGAATTTAGCTTTGATTTGGTTGCACAAAAGCAGTTTGAATTAAACCCAGCCAAGTAACCATGGAGATTTATTCTTTGCAGCTAGCCTGCTCCAGCGCAGGCTAACAGCCAGGCTAACAGCCAGTCTAAAATTAATCCTGGAGTCTTATGTGTTAAATCAGCTGCCGCTCTGATCCGAAATAAACATGTTTAACAGTTATTCCGTTGTCTTCTGAATGTGTTCTGCTTTATTTTTTATTAACATGCATTAGCCTACTTGTCCCTACTGCTGTCACAAGTTTGATTTAAATCCTACTATTGCAGTTGTTTGGATGGTAAGAAATGGTTGCACTGGCACCGGAGATAAAGTGGGACAGTGCGGAGGAAATGGGCTTTTCCTCCGCTGCTCTCCCCGTGAATTTGCCCCGTGCAACGTGGAGAGGCAGGAGGATCATCCCACACCGTGCAGCGCACTCTAAAGGAGACTTTTAGCGTCAATAACGACGACAATGGCACCTGACCAAACGTCTGTATTTTACGAGATGGGAGTGAGAATGTGTTGGAATGCCACAAAGCTTCTTAATCTTTCATTTTGGTGCCGTCACGCATCTTGGAGCTTGGGAGTGAGAAAAAAAACATGAATAATAATAGGCTATATTGTTTACAGTCAGTGTACAGTGAATTAAAGTCACTTACTTATTTTTCTAGTTTTTGTCCAGTCATGTTTGTTCTGTATGAACATTAATTGTAGAAAGATATTTCGAATTAGACATAGCTTATAGAGATTTGTGCATATGGTTGTAAAACATATTCTCACATGAATAAGGGTTTGAAATTAAGGCTAGTCCTTAGAGTAAATTGACCCGGGAACATGAATTCCCTCTGCTCACTTTTAAGGCAAAGTAGGTAAAACAGATACAGCACTAAAACCAACACATACAACAAGCATATTAAAAGCAATTCAAACAGAGTGTACAACTTTGTAAAAATGTGGAGAGACTAGTAGGCCCTAAGTAGATCTTTATAAATCCTTATGCATTCAGTCGGTCCACTATTGTCTGTTGGGCTTTTTTTCTCTGTCTGATAACAGCCGTATTTCCCTTTTTGCATATTATATGTTTCACCTCCTCGTAATTTTCCATTAACCGCTGCTGCTCAGCAGGTTAAAGATATGCCGCACGAGTCTTCTCCATTTCTGCATCAGTAAATCTGTGATCGATACCGTGGTCTATTTAAGAAAGCCGTGAACGTGCACTTATCCCAGCTATCTACACCTGGCTTGACATCTCTTCACCTTCTCATCCTGGCTCGGCAAACGTGCAACCGATTAAGCCGCGATGAGCGGCCCACACTAAGTCAAG
Source organism: Zingel zingel (assembly GCA_023566125.1). NCBI lineage: Eukaryota > Metazoa > Chordata > Actinopteri > Perciformes > Percidae > Zingel > Zingel zingel. The sequence continues at coordinate 26,160,188 of CM042335.1, read as the reverse complement.
CTGCGCTTTTTCAGTTATCCTGGATTTCTTCATTCTACTTTTGTGCAACAGGCCCCAGGTCTGTGTCTACTACACAGTATGTGTTCAGGCACAGTATCAAAGTAAGTTTTTATAAATAACCGCTTACTGTATTTGTGGGTTGCTGCTTAAATCATTGAGACAAAACTGGACTGTAAAACAGCAATGGGTTAATTTCCCCAAAACTAATTTAGGGGTAAAAAAGCAGCACTAAAGACTCCCCTCATATAATCATTTGGTGAATTTTATTTTTGACTAATGGACTGACAAAACTGTTGACACATTTAAACATGAAGTCATGCATCACAGCATATACACAATAAATGTGTGTCCATCAGCTGAAAATAAAATTCACCAAAATGATCAAGAGCGAGATGCTACAATTTTCCTAAATTTGTTGTGTGGAGACAAACATTTTACAGAGAACTCAACTGAATGTAAATGCAGGAGAAGTACAAACCAATTTATAAATGTCCCAAATCTGGTTGATTAAATTGTCTGCGTCGTATATACATGTACAAAAGGGTTTCTTACACAATATGTTGAGTGGAAACGGTCTTGGTGTGATATGTGTGGTGACAACAGATGCCCATTGTTTGTTCCCTAATCATCTCTGAGGCTGAGCATCAAGTATCAATAGAACATTATTTTAAAAGCAGTCCCATCCTGGAAAAGAAATGGCTCTGCCACACTTACTCTACCATGAATGTGGTTTTTTCCTCCCTTCACTATGTTCCGCATGAGATGGTTTCTATCACATACTGTAAAGCTGAACAAACGCAGCCTCCAGTATGAATACTATTTTACATATCCACATCATCTGAGCCAAAGATAATAGATCCCATGCCCCCAAAAGCACCATCCATGGGTTATTTTGTTGCAGATTGCTTTTTCTGACAAAATGTGTCAGGACAACAGCAGCATGAGACATGAGACAAAGCGAGACCATGTAGAGAAACTAAACTAATCCGATTTGTTAAAGTATTGTACTGGATGGCTGTGATTACACACTGACGGCCCACCACAAGAATCATTTCCTGGTTGCAGCTGCAGGGTTCAGATCCACAAATAACAGACTTCAGCAGGTCAAAACTACATAAGCTGTTTTTTTTTGTTTTTTAGGAAGCCTATTGAAAATTCGCCTTTTGGCTGAATCTGGCATTTTTGGTTTATTAACATGCACTGTACCTGTCAAATCAAATAAAAATAAAAAGGTAAAGATAAAGATGTTTTGATCAGAAATTAATCTGGTGGAAAATAAACCCATCTAAAGTCAGTCTCACACTGATAGTATCATGTTCTTAGGATTGATCTTTGAAAGGAAAAGTAATGTTTTCTGACATTTTACCTGGTTTCTGTTTATCACATTAGCACACATGTTCTAACCTCCACTGATGTAACACCTCTGCACCACCATGTGACTATTACCATGCATCAGCAAACATCATTATTGAGGCTAATTCTGGAAAACAAAATGTCAACTGGAAGCCTACTGTACATCATCAGGACGCCATTTTCAAAGCTTTTGAGTCAAAAAATGAATTATTAAAAGTGGGCCTCAATAAAAGAAAACAGAATACATTGTTATATAGATTATCGTACAGAAGGTAAGCAAACAATGATCTTACTTTGACTGTCGAATTTCCTGATGATGGTGTCCAGGAAGGTGTTCTGCGGAGCCACATGGCCCCTCCGGACCGGCATCTTCGTTGCGGTAGCCCCTGGACTTTGAGAGACTTTGCAGGACTTTTAATAACCTCACACCGAAGCTGTGTTTCCAGTCCCCGCAGCCGAGCGCACGGTGCTCACTGCGCTCACTGCATGGAGACTCAACACTGACAGGTTCAGTGGCAGTAATCCGGTGGCCAAAGTTTTCCCAAGTTGGTCAGAGAGACGGTAGATTCTCGTGGCTCTCCAGGAGAAAGTGAGGAGAGGAGAGTTATGAAAAGCAGGCGCGATGTACGCACGGCAGATCTGGGCCGTTTCCAGCCTCCAGTTTCCAGGTTAAGAGGAGTAAGGTGTTTGTTTCTGTCCCCCGAGGGGAGGGCCGCCTGTCAGGTGATATTTCCTCCTGGTCTCACACTCGGTGGTGCACAGCAGACCTCTCATCCTGCACTACAGCCAGCTCCTGTGAAGCAGACTGGGCGAGCTTCCCGACGAGCGTCGTTGGAGCCATAGTTGGGGCGCTGGGCTGAACGTTTTTATTTATTTATTTCTCATTCCACCTTCTCTCTCTGCCTCTAAATATCTGTGTTTTAACTAGAGGGAGAAGGAACACAATGATGATTAACAGGAAAAAGCAGAGCGCAGATCCGCAGCTTGACTCGTCCTTGATGTGTGTTTTTGGAGGTGTTCTCTGTATCTCTCCTCCTCCTCGCTGTGCGCTCTGGCGGATGACTTCAGCTCCACCGGCGTCTAGCTGCGCCTCTTTTAACCCTTTGCTCATCGGGAACTGCTCACACTTATGATGGATGAAGAAGTAGATGCGCTCCCAGCTACCCAAATACTCGCCGAAAAAAACCCTTTGTGTTACACCCGATGTTCCCAAAGTGGGGCCATGGGTACTCTTGTGTGCTACGGGCCCCAGTATCAATAACGAATGTTATTATAAATTATTCACGTGTTAAAATTGGGAAAAATATGACACACAGGGTAAGCCCAACTACTTAAGCATTTATGATGCAGCTGGTATCAGATAAAAGAGGAACGTGCTCTGTGTGTTGCACCCATAGAGTCTATGGTTACACCGCAGCTTTATCACCTGCTCTGAGAGGTAACTGGTAACAGGTGTTCGGCTTTAGGCTGCATTCATGTCTTGCTGTATGGGAGGGACTCGTTTGAGAGTGAGACATAAACACACGTGCGACTGTCTGCTCCCGTTGTATGTGCACTGTTTCCCCACTAAGGAACATTTAGGCCACCTGAAGTAAAGCGTCTCTTTTTTATGTTGAAGAAGTGTGGCTGCTCCTGAATCAGTGACTTTCATGTAAATATGCCGAGGAACTGCACTTATGATGCTGCTGCTTCTTTGTGTTTCAGGGTTAGATGGGGATTCCCCACTCAGGCTGCTCAGCTACGTGACGTCACATAGCCGGGGTTCCCCCCCTGCCGTCATGCTTGGGATGATGCCTTTACGTACTGTCGGATATTGTGGGTTAGGCTGAAGCGCACACCAATTGATCAGTTCTATTTAGTCAGTGCGTTTTATATGGTTATCGTAGTATCTATGTATAACTGTTTTTCAAACATTGAATAAAAAAAGACTGTAATGTGTATTCTTTGTGTAAGGAAGGTACTGCAGTTAAGCCATGTGGTTTCTGCAACTACAATTTAAAACATATTCAACCAAATTACAGGGAAATTACACTTGATTGTACAAATTATCTAACTAAATCCACATCATATATGTACTACACACACACAATGTATGCAAATCCATCCATTAAAAATGACTTAGTTGATTATTGGCTTTCAATGAGGTCATAGTGTTTTTCTTTTTCTTAATGTTGCAGAATGTTGAGATTATACTAATACTGTACACACTGGCTTCATATTGGGATGCCTTTTGAATGTTGTTTGATTTGTGGAATGATATGAGTGGGTCTATTGTTACATCATGAGTTCAAGCACTGTGGAATTATTGTCACCATTTAATGATTAAAATAATATAGTTCATATACTGATTTCCAGGCTCCCCATAGGCTTCTCCCTACTTTGAAAGTGCTTAATTGTGCCCGTACTGTCTGTCTGGTAGAAACCATACCAAATCAAATACTATAGATGATACTATAGATTGATGTACGCGTATGTATTAATTCTAAGAAGAGTAATATTGTCATTGCTAGAAGCAGGGAGGACAATAAACGGTCATTTCCTGCGTTCTCTCTGTTTGGTACTGTCCTTAAAGTGTGTGATGAGGTCAAATACTTAGGGCACTATATAACTGATGACCTGTCTGATGATAGGGACATTCACAGACAGTACTGTATGATGTACGCACAAGCTAATATGCTGAATTGCAAATTTAGTATGTGTTCATTGTCTGTGAAGACCACACTTTTTAAAGCTCTTTGAACTGCCCACTTGTGGCGGCGCTATAAAAAAAGCAGTATGCAGAAACTCAGTGTGGCATGTAATGATGGCATGAGGCTGCTGCTTAAAATGCCTCGATGGAGCAGTGCAAGCCAAATGTTTGTAAGTGTTGATGTATCCACCTGTCCTGCTGTACTCAGGAACCTCATGTACAGATGTATGTGTAGACTAACGGAGTCATTGAATAGCATCATTGTAACACTAGTGAACCCTGCAATAAGTGCAGCCAGGTTCACTTTGAGATTGTGGAACCATTGGCGTTTTAGTCTATATGCTAATATCTGAACACTCTTTATGTGTATTGTGGAACTCTGACTGTTGTAGATATTTTTTATTGTTTGTGTTTTATCTTGAATTTATCTGTCTTTTGCTATGTTTTGTATTGTGCTATGGACCGTTTTTTTTGTGTGTCCTGAATAAAGAATAAAGTAAAGTATAGCAAAAGTAGTTTTTTGGTAGATGATGCTTGATTTTTTAAATCAAACAAAAATGGATGACTTAGACTCCATCTATGTATGTAGATGGAACTCATTTAATACATTCATAAATACACCAGCAGAAAGTGAGACCATGTGTGTGTTTTTTTTAACTTTAATTCAGGAATTAGATATCCATATTATATGAATCCAAAAGTTGCTGTGATGATGTATGAAAAGATGTGTGCCACAGGCAGATGTTTTCTTTTTCTGACTACACTTGAAGGCAGCAGCAGACAGTCGTCCCTCTGCATGTCCAACAACATCATGCTTTCTCAGAGTTTTCCCTTTAAATCCATCAGAACTTGAGTGTTTTTGTATCCATCTCGCGGATGTAATAAGCCTTGACTGTGTAATAGATGCAGGCCTAAATCAACACTGCTGCTCGCTGGATGCATTTATCAAAATGACCTGCACAGCAGCATAAATGCATTCATTTTTCCAACGATCAGCGCTTTAATGATTGGTTAGACATGATGAATTGCAGCCTTACAGTGGGACAAGGCCTGAGAAGCCATCTATCAAAATGTGACATTTTTGTATGAATTAAAAAATGCATCAGTCCCTGCTCTTATTACATCCAGCAGTACTTACTACAGCAGCTGAAAGCCAGAGGAAGCTTGCTGGTCAGCCTTCCTCTCTCAACTCCCTTATTTAGTCAGGAAAGGAGAGAGGGAGGAGGGGAGGACAGAGGAGGCAAGGAGGGGAAGAGGTGAGGGGAAGAAGGAAAAGAAAAAGGCAGACAGTTTCTTGTCATAGATAAGACAGATCCCAGCCTGGCCAACTCTTTTTCTATTTACACACACACACACACACACACACACACACACACACACACACACACACACACACACACACACACACACACACACACACACACACACACACACACACACACACACACACACACACAATTATAGTTATAGTTTCTTATGGAGTTCTTAATGTGTTTTACCTTGCACAATAATGAAAACATGTCTGAATAAAGCTCCAGGCTTCACTTTGACACATCACACGATTCATTTACGGCTGATTTATACAGTATCTGGTTCTCAGGGCTCAAACCGTAAGTGTGGAAGTTGGCTTCTATGGAAGGATGCTTGTGTCAAGGCCAGTGTCGCGAATATGTTACATTCTATTCTGTAAAAACTCTGAACAAAGCCTTAGTCATCTGTTTTAATTGCGATCATACATTTGTGTCATCATTTGTTACACTGTTTTCCTTTCTAAACATGTATCTGTGTGAACCAACCTTGAATCGATCCTCCCTTCTTCTGGAGCACAGTGGCGGTTCTACACGGAGGCCTAGGGAGGCCCGTGCCTCTGAAGACATGTCCCTGGCCACCCCTGTGCCCCCTGTGCTGACCAAATAAAAATATTATGAATTTATTGTGAGTTTACACGTGAGTGCCAAAAGCAGAACTAATGCGACGCAACGTTTTTTTTCTTAATATTTTATGGCCCTACCTCTCTTGCACCTTCACTCACTCTGGTACAAAATAAGTGTTCATATGACTCTAAAGTAAAATAAAGTTTATAATCTTTAAATATCATTTATTGCTATTTTTTAATGTGCCCCTCTGGTTAAACATTGGCCCCTCCTTAGCCCCCCTTGTAAAATTTGTCTAGAACCGCCACTGTTCTGGAGCCTCCATTTTATCTATCTACGCTCACATCATGGAGTGAATGGAGCGATTGTTAGAAAAAGTATATACTTTGTGGGTCTCATTAAACCTTCAGAACATTGTGAACTGAACCCTGCTTCGTGTCACTTTGTTCTTATAACTGCTTTCAGAATCAACTCACACACAACAGACAGACACAAACAATTCAAACTAAGTTGCGGCTGCTTTACTACAACCGGATGATGGAAACTTAGGTCACCCGTTTAACAAAATAAATATAGTATAATTCCTGATATTTGTCTTTTGGAAGGCTATTACGTACTATGACTTTGGAAATATTTATTATGAATATTCCCTTAGTACAGCAGGTGTTTTAATTGTACTTATACCCTCCAGAGCTTAAACAAAGTATATACACTTACAGATACGTGTTTATTACAAGCAAAGCTACTTATTGCTCTGAACTGGGAAAAAGTGACAAGCCAAACACAGTTGGTGCATTGTATGGTATTAAAATATCAAAAACTTTGTGAGGCAAAGGCAAAGTGGAGTGTTGATGAGAAAATCTGGAACCATTTCATCTTTATTCACAAGTCAGTGCTGCTGATAAGGTCTTGGTTTTTCTATTTGGAATAAATTGGGTGTATGTAACAGGAGAGAAGGATGGGGGAATGAGGGGAATCGGAGGGACTGGGAGTTTTGCAACATGCTGCTGGTTACTGTACGTGCTGTTCAAAGATATACATGATGGAAAAGGCATGGATATTTTTTGGAACAATTGATGATAAAAAGACAGACAGCTGACAGTATTCTCCATGTGTAGAACGTGTTTACCGACCAGTCCATTGGACCTGAACTGTGAACATCAACATGAAAAAAGATTTCATCAAACAGTGATGGTACACTCCAACTTAAAGAAAACTGCTAGCACATACAGTTGTTTTCATTTTCTTTAAACATACAAACAACATATTTCAATGCATAATAGGTCTTAGTTGGATTGTATCATAGGTCCTTTAATATTACTGTACAGTAGAAAAAAAGCTGTACAGGTTGAAGAATAAAGGTTAACATTTCAGAACAGAAACTCTATGATCAGCAGTAGCATCCAGTCATATGATGACTAAGGACTACAGAACAATGTGTACATCAACAGTTTTACAACAATCCATCCAACGATCTGTCTGTCTTCCCAAAATTCACCGCCAACCATCACCCAGCTGGCTTCCAGTGTGGCGCTCCCACTCGGCTTGGTGTTCATACTCGCCCTGACACACACACACACACACACACACACACACACACACACACACACACACACACACACACACACACACACACACACACACACACACACACACACACACACACACACACACACACACACACACACACACACACACACCACGTTTGGACAAGAAGTCCTGTGAGGAAGAGAAACAGTGAGACTGATGGAATCATAACTTCACTGCTTCCTCTGCAGGATAAAAGACAGACCTCCAGTGTCTCTAAAGCAGTTTATCTTCATTTGGAAATGTCTCTGAACAGCATGACTTAATGCACGTTGAATTTCATATTTGAACTGTATTTAAAAATGTATTATATTGAATATACTGCAAATGTATAGCAAGTTATTTGAAATGCATGTATAACATTAAACCAAAATTCCAACAGCAGTCAGAAGACAGAGCATCAGATGAGAAATGAGAAAACTTGTAGTGCCAGTTCATACGCGCAAGTGTGTGTGTGAGAGCGGCCACATGCTATCCAAGATTGATCACTGTAACGACCAAATCCATCAGACGTGATGTCTGCCGGAGTGTAGTGCTGGCCGGGGAACATGAGCTGGGGGGGGTTCTGTATAGTATTTGGCTACATCCAATTAACTAATGCAATCAGCCATGTTGATGAATGGATTATCACATAATTGCTTCAGAGGTGGGATCCGTGATTGAATTATTCATGCTGGGCAAAGGCAAACGTATGTTTCGCTAAGATTAGCAGTGTGTGTGTCCGCCTAGCGTTAATGGAAAGTGACTGAGAAATTGTATTGAGGGAGGAAGAGACGGACATGATGGTTGAGTGTTCCAGTCGCTTCCTGAGCTGCCTTCTATAGGGTAAAACTTTCAGTGATGTTACAGCAGGTATTTTTCGTGGGTGCTTTCCAAAGACTGACCAGCACAACGCCAGTTTGAGCTGGGTGGGCATGGTATCATGTACTATTTCGGTTTGGTACACAAACCAGCACATGCTTATGTCTGCTTATGTCTGTTGACCTAAATGGTGGCTAGTGCCGCAAGAAAACAAAATACCACATGTACCTAAAGGCTGGTAAAACAACAGAGACAGTAAGCACATGCTGTATATTTAACACATCTTGTTATCACTGAATCCAAATGGAGAAAGTCAAGTACTCTTAGTCAACTCTTTAAAGTTGCCAAAAGATGAAATGCAAATTTCATAGTTTGCATACAACCTAACAGACAGTGTATTATGTAACGGCACAACTTGACCTTAACAATAAGTGTTACTACGGCATCTGCAACACTACCTGCAGTGGTTTGATTTTCAGCTTATATATCATATATATTTTCAGCTAATATAATATATTGCTTGGAAAGAACGTGTCATGCCCAGCTCCCAATCCTAGGTCATGTTTTCAGTTTTCTTTCACATCCACTTACTTTTCTCACTTCCTGTTTGATTTTGAAGTTCACCCTGTGTTTGTGTTGCAAGTCACTTTCCTTTTGGTCTTTGTCCACCTTCCTGCCTTGTGTGATCAGCTTCCCAGCCCTAATGTCTTGCACCTGTGTCTAATATATGACGCTAAAGGAGACTTTTCGCATCAATAACAACGACAAAGGCGCCTGACCAAGTGTCCATATTTTACGAGATGGGTGTGAGAATCTGTTGCTAATTGTCTCCCCTCCCCCCTCAGGTGTATCTATTCACTCCCTCACCCTTTGTTCTCTGCCAGTATGTCTTATACCTTTGAGTTTAGCGTTACAGCCTTTTTACCACGTGTGCTGCCTGTTTTTTGACCCGAGTCTGTGGTAGGGTTTTTTGGATATCGTTGCTGGATTTACCTTTTTGTGCTGCCTGCCAGTGTTTTTTGGAGACTGTTGCCTGTTTTGTACCAGGGTGTACAATATATACTTTGTTTGAATGTTACTGCGTGTCTGAGTCCTGCATCCTGAGTTCCTTGTTTGCCCCACCTGACAGTTTGTGGAGTAGGTCAACTAATTTGAAAAAATTAATTGAAGAAAATTGTAATTTGATTAAAAAGTGTCTCCAGATATTTGTGTTTAGAAGGAACATAGACACACAAATAGGATTACAGATTGGTGTGATGCTGGTCTTAAGCATTTTCATTGTCCCAAGAACCAATAAACTCCCATAGCATAGTTTTAATTGCGATCATACATTTGTGTCATCATTTGTTACACTGTTTTCCTTTCTAAACATGTATCTGTGTGAACCAACCTTGAATCGATCCTCCCTTCTTCTGGAGCACAGTGGCGGTTCTACACGGAGGCCTAGGGAGGCCCGTGCCTCTGAAGACATGTCCCTGGCCACCCCTGTGCCCCCTGTGCTGACCAAATAAAAATATTATGAATTTATTGTGAGTTTACACGTGAGTGCCAAAAGCAGAACTAATGCGACGCAACGTTTTTTTTCTTAATATTTTATGGCCCTACCTCTCTTGCACCTTCACTCACTCTGGTACAAAATAAGTGTTCATATGACTCTAAAGTAAAATAAAGTTTATAATCTTTAAATATCATTTATTGCTATTTTTTAATGTGCCCCTCTGGTTAAACATTGGCCCCTCCTTAGCCCCCCTTGTAAAATTTGTCTAGAACCGCCACTGTTCTGGAGCCTCCATTTTATCTATCTACGCTCACATCATGGAGTGAATGGAGCGATTGTTAGAAAAAGTATATACTTTGTGGGTCTCATTAAACCTTCAGAACATTGTGAACTGAACCCTGCTTCGTGTCACTTTGTTCTTATAACTGCTTTCAGAATCAACTCACACACAACAGACAGACACAAACAATTCAAACTAAGTTGCGGCTGCTTTACTACAACCGGATGATGGAAAATTGAAGAAAATTGTAATTTGATTCAAAAGTGTCTCCAGATATTTGTGTTTAGAAGGAACATAGACACACAAATAGGATTACAGATTGGTGTGATGCTGGTCTTAAGCATTTTCATTGTCCCAAGAACCAATAAACTTCCATAGCACCAGACACACCTTACATCAAACTAAATCAGTTGTAACACTTAAACACATGCTCTGCTGTGATTGAAAGTAGATTAAAAACTGGTTAGCAAGGGACGACAGACGTCAAAATAACTAAAGGTAACGGATTAATGGTTCAAGTGTTCAGCTTCTGGAACTGCAAATGGTAGTAGTGCAAATGCATCCTTAACCAAATCTACTGAAAAAAGAAAAAAGTGACCAGGCTTAAACGCTGACAATTCCAGGGCCATTGTAGAAATATCCACTTCAACATCATCAATAGTGTTACATCCCTTTACCTGAACCCATCTGGAACATGACAGGTGGTGTTGATGAAGGGGTACTACATGTTACGGGACTGTCAGACAGAAAAGGTTGGGAACCACTGAGCTAGTGTACTGTCCTACATCTACCTGCCCACTCATGTACCACCTTCACTCCATTTCAGTGGGTTTCCACCTTTAACAGGCAGCACAATGAACAAAACCAAAATGACCACTGCTCATTTTGAACACCTGCTGTGACATCACTGATTGGGGTGTGGCCTCAGGGTTCTGTTCTTTATACTTTAAGTGGATAACTGAACTAAATTGTTGATTTGAGTTCTTTAAAGCTGGCTTAGTTGGTAATTGGAGCTGTTTGAATGTTTAGAAGAATCCAAACATGAAAAGGTGCAGGCAACACATTATAGGTCAATAGTTTAAGCAAGATGGTGTGCCTTTAATCTGAGATTTTGTCAGGTTTCATTGCACAGTAATAACATGTTTACGGTGTTCCTCAGCTTTAAATTAGCCACCGTGCCATGTCGGACACTCATCAGCTCAGTTATATGATCCCCACATCAGCATGGGAGTGCTGATAATGGTGCCGAATATTTAGTCATGTTGCCGATATTTCAAATGAAAAACAAACTGTTATAACTTTATCCACAGCTAGTTCCATTAGAATGATAAGAATCATGTTTGGCTTACATGCTGTTAGCCTATATTAGTTAAGCCACATTTGAAGAAGATGTCCAGAGCAGCACCAGTTTTCTGTCCTGTGTCATTGAGCCTGCTCAAAGGTGTTTTCTCTTATATTTCACTATCAGTAAAATGAACATATATGAGAAAAGCTGTAAAATAAATTCTGCAATACAGTTCTAGATTTTTCAATCAAATTCCCTGACTCTCCCTGTTGGGAACATGGCTAGCACTTCCCTGCCATTCCTCTGCGTCTGCTGGGAGCCTGGAGTGTGTAAATGTGTGCAACGTACAAACATTTTTACATATATTCAAACTCTGGCTTCTCACACTGATGTGAGAGATGAACATGCAAATCCATTCATCCACATTCATTCTTCCCCACCTTGGCAGCTGGCGCATTCGCAGCTGTGTATGATGGGCAGGACGATCGGCTCGCTCTCTCCACTCTCACACTGAAGGCTGAGGAAACGGACTGGGTTGTCAGGATCCAAACGGTAACTACAGCACTTGCAAACTGACTGGAGGTAGGGCTCCTGTAGAGAAGGAGGGAGGACAAGAGAGAATGAAATGATGGAAGAGGAGGAGTGACGCAAAAGGACGAGAAGAGGTGAAAGGAGAGCCAGAGGGATAAGATGGAGGGAGCCAATTAGGAGACGAGAATATGATGAGGAGAGGGTGAAATTAGAGGAGGAGGAGGTTATTAGAGAATTTTAGAATAAAAAAAAAAACATTGGGGGGGTTGGAAGTCAAGGAAGAGAGGAAAAAAGGAGGATGAGTTTAAAGGAGGGGACATGGTATCAGCAGGATTAATATAGGAGGAGAGAGGAGGCAGATGAAGAAATTAGAACACTTGACCTATTAAATGACAAAATGAGAGTGTGGACTAAAGTATACAGTATTAAGGACAAATAGATTATAACTTCAATATAGGGGGAGTATATCTACAACACACCAACAGGCAATAAAATATCATCTGAAAATATAAAATCACACCAGACTATAGTTTAAAGCGCCACATGGAAATATTTTCTATGTTAACAATTAATCAAATCAAGACATGTAATGGGTAAGGGGCCGCTCACACTGAAGAAGCCACAGATAATTAGAATCAAACTATGCAGCGCCACAGAGCTTTTTAATCTATTTTAGCTAGTTGGATACATTGTCCAGCAGCTTTCATAAATCTCATTTCAGCCAGATGTCAGCAAATGAGCGCCGATAAGCCCAATAACCAAACGGCAGACTGCTAAACATAGTCGAATAATTAGGAATTGCAATTATTTTGGCCACTTGGGGAAGTCGGGAAGAAGCTGTAAACACAGCACTGACATGTTATGACTTATATAAAGTGTTAGCAAAGGGTTGCTTATGTATACATCCAGCACACAGAGCAACAGCAGCATTCATTTGGAGACAATGTCTGTTCACTTGTAAGTCCAGTATCACTCTTCTTTTAGCTCTGTTAGGTCTTCACAACTCCCCGAGAGAAATATCTGGCTTTTTAGCTGCTCAACTCCACATGTTCACCAGCTTGTTGCTGTGTCCGTCTGCGTTTGGTGCTGAGAAGTTGGCCTAGGTTTATCAGTGTTTTTTCCCACTAAAAACTGAAAATAAAAGCATTAAGAGTGAACCGAAACATTAAAACCGCAGGCGGTATAATCAGATCACAGAGCTGACAGATGCCAAAATGCTTTATATTGCCCATTTTTAAATACAAAATTATAAATTAGTGCAGCTTTAAAGGTGCAATATGTTATACTGACAGCTAGTGTTTAAAATAGTTACTGCAGTACAAATTCCAAAATACTGGAGAGATCGTCTCCCCCGCCCCCTCCTCCCCAGACTCAAAGTTCCCGGAGGTTGCCAGGCTGAGACCACAGAATCCATAGTCTTGCTTTGCCAGACCCTCCTCCAAAGCACGCTGAAGGAGCATCCACAACAATGTTGCTAGACGCTTGTCTCACATAGCCAGACATCACTTACATTACACAGCGGAGTAGCTAATGTTAGATGCTGGCTATATTTTTATTGTCATAAAAGCCCATGCTCATGGGGAGCTCTCTACTCATCTGACAGACTAAAAACACCAACAACCTTGCCGTTCTCTCCGCCCGACGGACAGACACATTTCATAGGCTTGGAATTACGGTAGGAACCGTTAAAAATACCACTACCTTGTCGTCCTCTCCACCCGACTGAACACACTTTATTGGCTTAGAATTACGTCAACAATCGCTACACATCGCAACACACTGCAAACTCACGGTCCTCTCTTTCCGATTTACAGCCCCCCTCTCTTGACTTAAAATAACTCACCGTTGTCGGCTATCAGCTACGGCCGCTGAACAGGCTACACATTGTAAACAGCCGTGGCCCGCTTTTGCCCGGTCCTCCAGTAACGTTAGCAGTTAGCAGGGTTAGCATGGCGGCGTTAGCCAGGACCAATCGGGATCACATTACTGGCTGTGTCTCAATTTGTTTTTGCAAATAACCAACTCAGATACTCTAGCTATGTAATTCAATGTTAGTACACAAATGTTGAAATTACATAAAATGCCCATCCCTTGTAGCCGTGATAAATTAGCCTGAAGCTAATGCTTACCTTGTTAGGAGGAAATTAGCCAACTCTGCATCCTTTAGGGCTCTAAGTTGTCTCCATCTTTCAAATACATCTCCGTCTCTGGTCACGCAACTGTGAGAAACATGCCGTTTCTTTTCTAGGTCGGGTAGAATTTTTTTTAGAATTTGTTTGCTGCTTTCAGGGCTGTACTATATATAGCTGCAGCGTGCTGGGTTTACGTTTTTACAAGTATATCTGGCAACCCGGCATGGCTGACAAACTGGGCAGTTGATACCAAGACAAGGCCGAAACACAGACAGACATTCCGTCGGAAATTTCAAAAGGACAAAATACTGGCATTAGCATTGTTGTCAGAAAAGATAGTATTTCAACATAGCATGCTTCCTTAATATTTGATGATGCATTGGGATCATTTTTGGATTTATTACAGTAAATATATTACATATTGGACCTTTAAGCTTTTGGTTGAGAAAATAATAAGACACAGCACCTTTTGGTGATCTTACATTATAAAGATAAATAATAATGATGTTAACAATTTTAATAATAGTTTAAGATACTTAAAGATGCATTACATGACAAATCAAAAAGTAAAACAAATAACCTAGACAGCTCAAACACAATACAAGCACATAATTGAGAATGAGGTGGTAATTTGGTATTTTTGTAACTCTTGAAATCCAAAACCCCAGCCTTGGTGTTTTGCATGACAGAAGGTAGCTTCTTGGGAGTTGTGCTTGTGTTTCCAATTAGTTTAGGAAGAGGAGAGAGATTGTGGAAGGGTACAATGGCTGGTAGCAGAGAATGATAGGTAATAGGATAAGTAGGTGAGAGGAAGTCCAGGATCAAAAACACCTTCAAGCTCTCTGTAAAATAGTTATTAATGCTTCACACACTTTGAAAAGTCCACAGTGTGTGTGTATATGTGTGTGCCTGCATGCATTGATGACTTCAGCTGGTGGTGGTAAAGAGCATGTGATTCTTGTGAATACATTCCTGCTTCCTCCAGTCCTGCTGATCAATCCAAACAGAACTTTTCTGCAAGTGCCTAGTCACTGGTTGCCACAGTAACAGGAGGTAATGACATATGTGGCTGAGCAGATGTTTATTTTCACTAATCTAAATTACTCTATTTTTACAGTGATGTATGGATGCCAAGGGAGAACAATGTCACCATGGTGATGAGTTTGCTGTCTTGCAAGGATAAAAAAAAGAAAACAAGTGAAAGCAGGGAAGACAAAAGGAGAAAAAGAAACAGATAGAACCTCTAACAGAATCTACACGTGACCCCCACACAAGTCTCAAATACAAAACAGCTATATGTAGATCACTGGGGACTCTAATTAATAATGTATTGTATTGGTCTGCCTTCATGTGTATTTAACTGTAGCCACAGCTGACAGAAGGCAAAACAATCAGTTTGAGACTGTTAGCTGTACTCTGCAAGTGTCTTAATGGCCTATGTTTATCTATGACGAAGTTAGATTACAGCAGGTGTGACCAGCTGCATGGGGCCATGTGTGTGATTGCATTTTGTTTTGAAAAAAACACTCTTAACACCGTGATGCAATAATTCTGATTATTTTCTTGCATATTGTGAAATTGTTTTAATGGTTAGTGGTTTTGTTAGGATTTTAAAGGACAGAATCCACATGTTTATAATTTAATTCTGGCACACACTTTTTTAATTAAATGAATATTGCAGAAATGTCTAACTTTAGAGGTGGTTATTGCACTACATCAGGGGTCTCCATCCAGTAGCTCGCGAGCAGGTTTCCAGTAGCTCGCCAATAGGTTGACAAACTGAGACACAAAATTACCACGATATTAAAAGTGAGGTAGTGAACTTTGTGGGCCATATATGTGTAAAGTGGTAATTTTTTCTTGACCCTGATGGGAATATTTTCAGTGATGTAGCTATAACTTTGTGGGCTAAAGAAGTGTAAAATAGTCATGAACCTTGGTGTGAAGTTAAGATTTTCCATAAGCTTTAGGTATTGCAATTTCAGCAAACAGTAACTTAATTCAGCTTATGTGTGTTATGTAAATAAATGTAAGCGATGTGATGCAAGTAGCTCTTGGCCACTTTTGTTATTTTAAAGTAGCCATTAGATGAAGAAAAGTTGGAGACCCCTGCACTACATGATTAAACATTATTAGCTGTGCAGCCCAGATGGGCAATTTGCAAACAATTATAACCAACAGCTTCTTCTTTTCCAGTCCTTTTAGTCCACTTTGCTGCCTGCATTGATGTTCACTGTGCTACCAGCTTTCACTCATGTTAAAGTCAATACTCGTCATGTTCAGAGAGTAATATCTTGTCTTTGTGTGTTCTCTGTACCTCCAGGATGACATCTGTCCTGGACAGACAGCGTCCCCGGCAGAAGCTGACCTCCACGTTGTCAAGCCGACAGTTTCCCTTGGTGATGTTCTTGACCTGCACATAGCGACGACACTCTGGCACAGGCTCGTCTGGTAGAAACACAGAGAGGAGGGAGGGAGAAGGGGCGAAATGAGATTGGACAGAGCAAAGGGGGGAACAGAGGGCAAGGAAAAGGAGATTATGAGAAACCATCATTTTTGCATAAAAAAAGGAGGAACAATAGAAGAGACTTAGCCAGAGAGTTCCTTCCAGAGAACACAGTGGCATTGCCATGCTCGCAGCATGTGACATTTCCTCCACTGGAGAGATATCAATGCCTCAATGTGCTGTAGTTTAAGTAAATAGTAGTTTTAGCCTCCTATAAAATGAACTATAGAACATTTAAATCCAAAGAAGGAATAAAGGGAACCCTTGTGATGTTCTCTGTTTGTTTGAGATTTGCATGTTTTACAACAGTATTTTAAGTGTTCCATTTATGTTGCATTACCATAGATGAAAAAGCATTACTCACTCATGGAAATGAGCCTGGGTTTAGGATGACAATTGAGCCACTGAACAGTCTCTAAGTTGATGTGTGATGTGTTTTCCTGCATACTGTATGTTGTACTAACCTGGAAACTGCTTTCTACAGACTGGACAGCAGCTGCCTGGCTCCTCCACCTTGACCTCACCCTGAGAGAGAGATAATGTGAGTTATGGCCCATTCTTTTAGTCAGTCTCAGGCAGAAAACAGACATATGCAGTGATGAACAAACGATTTAGTGATAAACAAAACATTTCAAATAATCTCCCTTACTCACACGGTTCAACACTCACAGCCAATTTATTGGATGGAGTTATGTTTGGGCATAACCATTTCACTCAACATGTGACAATGAGCACACATATAGTATACAGTAGGTCTGGTTGATGTTGCTAAAAATTAACATGACACAAATTACATGGACAACATATTAATTATGTCAATATTTGTCAAAAAAAAAAAAAAAAAGGACATAACATCATCTCTGTGAGGCTGTACTCAAAAAGTGCTTACAATGGCAATGCTAGAATTCTGATGTTATAATATAATAATGTTTACCATGGTCACTATCTTAGTTTAGCATAGGATATGCTAACATGGTGGTGCTAGAGGAAAAGCCAGGAGATCACCAAAAACCCTAGGATAGACCACAGTTGTCTGTATAAAATGCCGTTGTACTCCATCCAATAGTTGTTGAGATATTTCAGATGGGACCAAAGTGGTGGGCTGACCAACATGCCCAAGAGCTAGCATGGCTAAAAACCAATATAGTATTAAAACAGATACACTAGTAGAAAACATTGAGAATTGACTGCTTCATTCAAAACATTAGTCCCAGCTCTCACCTCCCAGAGGACTGCTGGGAATCATTTAGGCCAGTTTAGGACCAATTTAGACCAGGGTTGAGATCCAGCATAGAGATAGGAAAAGGACCAGATATATAAAAGGCAAAAAGGTTGACATGAAGACCAACAACAGCGAGAGAGCGAGACAGTGACGTAAGGACATAAAGGACGTGGACAGAGGGAGCGAAGCCACTGAGGAAGAGAGATCCAGAACAGTCCTGAGAAAAGCAGGGTGTCCCGTGGTGTCCCGGTCTGAGAATAGCTGCTGTTAGCATGCAGAGTCGCACATACATACAGTCTGACAGCCGGCTTCAGCACCCCCACCAACACCAGCCTCAGTTCACCCCTAATAACTTCACCCAACTATAAAATGCCTCTAACACACACAACTGTTCACCCCGAGGACTTCTCCTTCCGCTCTGCACTGCCGCCAGCCTTCCCTCAGGGATGGAGGGAGCCCACTCACTTTACGGGTGGGAGGTCACAAAGAGGACCATTTTAAGCGTTTAAGTCAAGAGACTGTATGCATTTGTGTGTGTGTGTGTGTGTGTGTGTGTGTGTGTGTGTGTGTGTGTGTGTGTGTGTGTGTGTGTGTGTGTGTGTGTGTGTGTGTGTGTGTGTGATGCAGCAAGGGGTAAAAATGGTGTGAAATGTGGATTCCTGGTTATTTCAAATGAACAGGCAGATGGCATTTAAAGTAAAGGGTAGTCCAATGTGTGTCGTCTACAGGTTGTGAGATAGACATCAGAGCTCTATTAATGTGTCTGGTACAGAAAGAAAAATGAGCAGAAACCATCCTGATAACTTTAATCACCCGATATAATAACAAACCTTCAATCCATTAAATTAAAAAGGGCCAGCTGGAGGCATACTGGGAGATTTCATTTTCTTCAAAGCATTGTGGTTAAATGGATTATTTGCTGATTTTCAACCAACTTTGTGTCATAATAATATAATAATAATAACAATGGTCAACTTCCCTTCATCTTACCAGTGCCATGAACTCCCTTCTCACGGGCCAGAGACAAACCTCCAAGTGATGCGTTTGACCCAAAACAAGGTATTTCCTAGGGCCTATTGCTTGAACTTGAGACTGGACTTCCACATACAGAAGTATTTAGTATTAAAGTGGAGAAAGAATAACAGCCGCCCCTCTCTATTTCTGAAACTCAGACCAAACTCTGATTAAACTGTAAAACTTAGCAGTGCTGATCAAGTAGAAACCAAGGTTGGTAACTGTGTATTGTCAATTTCTTGCCTAACATATTTTCAGAAAATATTTCAGCTTACTGTTTAACTCTTATACAGGTTTTGATTTGTTACCAGCCAGCTGTCATTCTGTGTCAATATGGAAAAGCTTGACGTGCTCGCATTACCCCACCAGTGGGAGTGTTTATTGGTACAGTGCAGTTTTCTACTTTTTGAGCGAAAGGGAATATCAAAGCTTCTTTTTTCTGTTTTCTCTAGACATGTAGCACCAATTTAAAAAAAAAATGTTTGTGCCATTCTTTATGCATAGACAGCTCAGTTTTATGAAAAGACATTCTTTCCAGCAGTAAAATACTTCTTTAACTATAAGCTGAGTCATAAATGACAGAATGCAATGTCAGTAACCACTTCTCAGACTGTCAGGAGAGGGAACACTGTGCATTAAATGACCTTTTCATATTGGCCAGGATAAGGAGTGCCTTCACTGAGGCATAACTTAGTGCTGCCGAGGGAGGCGAGGGATACACAACTCTGAGTCCCTCCAGAGACACAGTGCATCGGTGTAAGGACCAGTGTACACATCAGGTGGAACACTCAATAGAATAGTTTACTTTGTGGAGCTGACAGTGCAATCAACCTCTCCTTTATAGTTCTGGATGTCAGCAGAATATATTTTTACCCCGGCCTTTATACAAACCTGGTGTGTTACAGATATAAATTTAGCTTACTGTGTCAAGGATAAAGTCATTAGTGGGTAGCCTTCTAAGTAAAGGCTTATGTCACCTAAATTATGTAAAATAATACATATTTGTTTACTTACCTCTTGTGGTATGTGGCCATGCAGACGGTTTTACTTTTATTCACCCAGGTTTTAGACAATAGGATCAATGAAAGAAGATCCACATTCTAACAAACATACACATACTGAACAAACACAGATGTCATCCAGTTCTGCATCTGATAGACATAAGAGGGGAACTTTGCACTTTTCATTAGAGCAATGCAAACATTCCTTTTGATTGTGGCATTCCACTGATATTCATGATAATTGAAATCATTTTCAGACTTAAATATGTCAACAACTATTGAGTGAATTGCCATCAGATGTTGTCCAAACATTAACGCTCCACATCAAGGTGAACTGCATTCATTTTGGTGATCCAGACTTGTCCACTAGTGCCATAATTAGGTCATAATGTTTTTATGTGGTAACAAAAGTTCCACCTGTCTCAAAATGTATTTATATTTAATATGGAGTTCATTTTTTTCTTCATCTAGTTTCTACAGAGCACATACTGTACATAATTGAACACTTGGCTCATCATACAGTATGCATATGATTTAGCTTTATTTGTGAAATGAAGTCATTGTTTTCTGTGATGTGTTCTCACTAACAATGACAAGCATGAACTGGTACCCATAATCCCTCATGCACGACAATCCAATTACCCAAACCATATGCAAAAAGTTAATTGATGAATATTTAAAATCTAAAGAAGATGCTATACTTGACATATAATGCTCTTAAATCTGACTCAAAATTTCAACTGATATGACCGTTGGTATTTATGGAATGGACCACCGGAGGAACATAGGGGAGGGTCATGTCGTTTTATTTTTTGCTGAGGGGAGGGTCATCCAACATTTTTCAGTCCAGAAAGGGGGGGGTCACCCAGCTTTTGTATTCATGAAACAGCTAAGTGGCTTGTTTCGTGCATATTTTTCCATGTAGCTCCATGTAGCTCTCAGTCTCGGCCCTCCTTCGCTACCAGATGGTCTGACCCATGAGTTTGCTGGGGGGCAGAGGGAGCTGCCCCACTGGTGGCCGAAACGGATAATTGCATTGTTTAAAAAATTAGTGGAATTATACACTCTGGCATGATCAGATATTTTTATAAATATCTTAAATAACACAAAACAACTAAATGGTGGTAGGTAATACCTCAGATTTCATATACTGCTTTATTAAAAAAAATATTACCTGGCTGACGATGGGAGCAGCAGGACACAAAAAACAAAGTTACTGTTGCACTAGTCTGGACATCTTGCCGTGCCAGCCTTGCAATAAAGGTTTTCTAAATGCCATGTATATAATAATATAATATAATTTGATGTCAGCTTAATAATTGATTGCGGGTTTTGTGTAGATTTGGACTTTTATACGTTTATTCCACTTTGTTTAAACAGCGAAGTGGAGAAAGCCTAGAAGTGACCAGTCCATAGCAACCAGTGTTGAATTGGTGATTTCCCAGTGTCCTTTGCTGAATGGTTTCAATGTTTTATTGTTTTATTTCATGTGAATACTAGTTTACTAGAGGAGTAACTTAGTATTTGAAGCAATGCAGTAATGCAGGAAGTGTGCATTTAGTTTCCATGTTTATTGTGTTTCCACAACAATGTTAGTGAGTAAATCTACTGAAATGGCCCCCGCACCATAACAGAGGAGTGGGATGTGTAAGATGAGAATGCAGAGGTTTAGTAACATATGTCATGGGTGTGAAAAAGAATGGGAATCTGTATATATTTACCAAGTGAAAACCAGTACAGGAGGTATTGGTAAATTGATGGGGGAGGGTGATTCCTTGAAGGACACGGTGAAGGAGAAAGTGCAGGCTTGTGGGAGGATCGGACAGTCAGGTATTCATCTACTTCAGCCAGCGACTTGCAGAGAACATCCCACACATTCTTGAGGGACCAAAGCATCTCTCTCTCAGAGTAATTGAGATGTTTGTGACCAACAGAGACGCTGCATGAACTGTACCACATTGGGATAGGAGTGGTGGTTGTGTGGACAGATGTGTTTGTCTGAGGGACTGATCGTGCATCTGTATGTGAACCCTGATCTCTCTTTACAGTAAAACTCATTCAGTCCGTTTGCCAGGTGCATAAACAAATGCACGATCAGTGATATTAAATGATTTATCAGCTGGTAGAGATTTTGTTATACGGTTCCTACTAAGGTAGCTATCCCTCTAATGTGTATATTAGGCCATTAAGAGCAATGTTGCAAGAAAGGCATCTTTCAAGCAATATATACACAGGATTTCTGCCTTAATGCCTCAGATGTCAGTTTAGTACGGAGTGTCAGTGTGTGTGTCTTACCTCATCACAGTTGAGTGGCGGACATCTTAACTGGCATAGTTTCTTCCCGTTCACACAGCGACATGTCATACAGCCTTCATCCCACTCTGATCCGGCCTGGCTCACGCAAACAAAAACACACACAATGTTAATATTGACTTACTAGACTTTAGAAATGCAGGAATTATGAAGATCCCTCAACAGCCTGTTAGTCTGTCAGTTCAACTGTTCAGGTTTGACAAAGTGCAACTCGTCATAGCACAGGATAAAGCTCTGCCTGCACCTTTGTGCATAGTTTAGGTTATGGAGGCCCTTTATGATGCTGTAGTCATAAAAAAAATAATACAGATTACATTAAGTATTTTCTGTGTGTGTTAGCTATTGGAATCATTAACAGTGCACCGTTTTTACCCACACAAAGGCACCAACTAGGGAGTGCCTTTTGAATTAATAGTCATGAGGTAGTTAATTAGAAAACCATAGAGGGTCTTTATATTGACATTAGTCATCACCAGCTGACAGACAGTGAGAGAGAAACAGTGTAGACAGGCGGAAAGAAAGAAAGAGACAGATAGGAAGAATGACTGAGAGGGGCAGATGAAGCAAGACAAAGAAAGAAAGAGGAAGACTGAGGGAGAATGGAGGATGAAAAGAAAAGTGTTGGAGAAAGCAAGGGATTGAACAAAAATCCTGTAATGAAAGCACAAGAGGTACTAGTGAGGACTAAAACAGAGGTATGGGAAGAGAAATAAAAAAATGAGGGAATAAAATGCCTGAAGAAGAACTATCAAGAGGGGGATGTGACCTCTGTCAGTGTATGATTAACTCTTATAATCCTATAATATCCCTTCCTTCATAAATAATTTCTGGCAGGCTTGCCCAGTTGCGGTCCCAGCGCCGGCTTTTTACGCCACTTCCTACATAATTGATTAGGCTGAGAGTTGGAAAGGCACTGTGGTGTAATGTGACCCGTGGGGCATGTCACTCATCTTCTAATAGGCCCTTCTTTAGGAGTAAATAACACAATGAGAGTGAATTGGAGGGAACGTAAACACCATGGTAATGGTAAGGTTCAGATGCACGACACAATGAGGCAGACACAATGAGTACAAGCTGCCAAGTTAGCTGGGCAGCAGATATATGTGTGTGTGTGTGTGTGTGTGTGTGTGTGTGTGTGTGTGTGTGTGTGTGTGTGTGTGTGTGTGTGTGTGTGTACCTCCCGCAGGATGCCCTGGTCATGGCAGGGACAGAGGGCAGGGATGACACAAACACCCTCAGTGTTGCGGTAAAGCCCCTCCCCACACACGCAGCCCTCGATGGAGCGACTGCAGTTGACAGCAGAGGAAGAGTAAATGTCTTGGCAGCTCCTCTCGCACAGTGAAACCTCCTCCGACGCGCTCCTCTTCCACTGCTCCCCGTCAGGACACGCTACAGGGGAAGAGGAGAGGGATAGGAGTGAGATAAGTGTAAGAGGAGGGAAGATGAGACAGAAATATGGTAAGATGGTATTCAATTCAATTGTATTTATAGTATCAAATCATAACAAGAGTTATCTCGAGACACTTTACAGATAGAGTAGGTCTAGACCACACTCTATAATTTATAAGTCCCTAAAATTCTAGTAATTCCCCCAAGAGCAAGCATAGTTCGACAGTGCGACAGTGGCGAGGAAAAGAAAGAAGAAACCTCGGCCAGACCCAGGCTCTTGGTAGGCGGTGTCTGACGGTGCCGGTACGGAGGATATATTTATTGATAATTCAAATTGAAAGTCCAAAGAGGAGGAGGATAAAAGGCCCTGCTGGTCAAATCACGACAGCTATAAACCTAACCTCTTATGAAGATATGAGGGGTTGCACTTTGTGACACTCTGCTCCCCATCATCTTTTTATCTCTTTCTCCCCTGCTAGTTTAAGATGGTATCACCTGTTTATGAAACAAAACCCCAGTAATGGCCTTTGTAGGCTGTGATTGATGTGACTGTCGCTCAGTTATTTGAGCCAACTGTTGCAGCAACTGTTACTAACTACAGATAGGTTGACATATCTATTATGGTCCTGACAGTTCAACCACTGATTATTGTTGATGATGCTTTCAATGCTAGAGCCGAGGGGCCTATAAAGTGCAATAAATGCATTCAGTAAGAACAGCTGTGACGGAGAATCACTCACCATCACAGAACTTGGAGGTACAGTTGAACACTCCTCTTTGGCACACACTGGAGAAAGAAGAAATAATATGAGGGGAAACCAGCAAGGCTGATATTGAACACAGAGATACCATAGCAAGCATCATATCACACAGCTGAGCCCATCAGAATATATCAAATGAGTATCATCACACTGTGAGGGAGATGAGATGACTTACGGCATGTCTGCTGCAGGCCGGACTATCTATTACAGCAGATATTGTATCAAACCAGATTGTTGTTGACTGTATAGTTTGACAGAGACAGTGAAACTCCACTCTGCCAATGCTCCGTAACACTTTCAGAAATTGACTCTGAGATGATTTGAGTAGCATTTTTTATATCAAAATATCATTGTCAAGTTATTTGGGATATCTTGGTACATTTATGATGAATAAGTTGGACCGTGGTCAACTTTACAGTGGTACTGCTTGTACTAGGGTTTCTTAAAGTTAAAACAACACATTCCATAACGCCCTGATCATTTTGTTACTTCTAACCTTTGGTCGAAGGCTTTTTTTACTTTTAATACATATGTTTTTTTTAATGTTGAGTTTAAATTGTTCTACCATCTCCAAAGACATATTTAGGTTTTGTGCTGTAAAACTCTTTGATTGGAGATCAGGTAGATGGGTGCACAAAGTGTCTGACTTTTAGGCTGCTTTTTTGCATCCCATCTCCTACAAACAATTAATCTTCCCCAAAACCTTAACCAAGTGTTTTAATTGCCTAACTTAACTAAACTGAAGATCAGAAAACATATAAACTATTTTAACAGTCATATAGGTTGTTCTGGAAGGCCTTGATATAAAAGCTGTTTAGATGTTAGGACCTTTTTGGTTCATACATAATGTTACATTCTTAACAATGATTACTATGATGATGACATTTTTTAGTGACATACAAATGTTTCACATGGACTTTAAATGTCTATTACTGACATATTTATATATATTGAAAGTTTCAAAATTATTGCAAAGTGATCGTTGTGTATGAGCGATGCATGCTAGATGCATGTTGCATCTTTCATGTATTATTATATAGTAATTGCTATCTTGGAACTAAGAATAATAAATAAACCTTATGGTCATATACTGTACCAAGAGATTAAAAATAAAAGAACCAGACTCAAATCACTCAAATATGAAGAGACAAAACTAAGATTTAATTTCATGAATACGTGAGAATATGACCAGGTCTAAATCCTACAGGACAGTCTGGCTGCTCACAACACAGCTGGCTGAAATAAATAGTTAAATCAGTGAATGGATGAAACCGTGTGAATTACCATGTGTTGCAGAGGTGCTGAATGACCGTTCCAGGTGGCAGCAGAGCTTCTGTGATCTGCTCAGTACTGACATTCCAGCGCTGGTCACCAGTCGGCAGGGACCGTGGTGAACAGGGACAGTCAGCGTGGGACACACAGGAGCCTTCATGCAACACCTATGAGGGAAAAAGTGAGACTAGAAAAATCTGATCTTATCGGGGGGAAAATAAAATTCCTTTACAGCAATCCAACTACACGCAAACACACACACCCCTACATCCCCATACAAAACATGTGTGTTCAGACCTGTTCAGGAGGGCAGTGGCACCCAGGGGTGCAGGCTCCAGGTAAACACTGAGTGTGTGGCCAAAGGTCCTCACAGGTATATGGACAGGAACCTGAACAGTTACTAAACACCTGCCCAGCAGGACACCCTGCAACACACATGATTAACAAACGATGAATTACATCATGTCTCATATATATTTCAATACACAAACATATGTGTGTGTCTTTTCTCTATACACACTTTACAATATATATCTTTAGAACAGATTGTCTCAGACACTTTTGAGGTCACACCTTTGACTGCATAACACTATAAATAAACTAACTGAAAATATCACTCATTAAGCTTCTTATGAGTTGCATGGCAACCACTTAAGAAGAATTCAGGAGTTATATTGCTTGGTAGAAATAAAGTACATAAATGGGCTCAATTTACAAATTTCAATGATGTGTGTCTTTTTGTTACCAGGCAGGCAGCTTTTGGTGTTACAGACGGTGTGCTGTTCCATTGGTCCAACACAGGGCATCCCACCAGGCTCTGGCTCTCTAAGGACTGTCTTGTTCCGCATTGACAACCCAGGAACCCGGGCAGGAAAGATTGTAGCCAATCCCTGTCACCCTGGAAACAAACTGTTTGGACCCCTCCCCTCTGGTAGGACCAAAACTACACACCATAAACACAATGCTTAACACAGACAATGCTTAAACTACTAAAACAGCTATTTTGTATATATTTGTCTCTGTTTCTTTTCTTTTCCTGTATTTATTGGTTATTCTTATTAATGCCCTCCATGGGGTCTATGGCTTATTATGTTTGTTTGTATGTATGTATGCACCAATCACCAAACCAAATTCCTTGTAGGGTAACCACTGTGGCAATAAACTCCTTTCTGAGGGTCTAATTAGGATGATGTACAAATGTTGGGATATTGTCAAATGTGCATGTTAGTACTTGTTCCAAGTCAAACCTGGACATGATGGCAGATCACAGTTCTCTGTCTGCATGGTGTCATCACAGGAAGGACCGCCCTCTGTATCCTGGCAAAGGCGTATTCTTGTCATCTGGCCACGCCCACAGGAAGCTGAGCAGGAGCTCCATGGGTTCCATAGCTCATACACCGGACACTGAAGCTTGGTGCACACCAGAGTGCCGTTCTCACACACACTGCAGATGAAGGGGTGTTTCGAGAGGTGAGATAACAGCTGATCTCATGCTGGCAAAGGAAGCTATCTGATCCCTAGAATCAAGTATTACAGACCTGAACAGCCTGTAAAGTCTGCTCTTAACGTTCGACATCCTCTACTAACATTACAGTTCAATTTGGATGCACTTTTCTACAAACTCAAAATTGTAATCTTGACTTTTCACAATTTATAATCAAATTCACACAAGTTCTCACCAGGTGTTACAGTCCATGGAAAACTCCTCTTTAGGCATGAACTCCAGGGTCCCGTTGCCTGATGGGATACCACAGCGACACTCTGTAACTGACACACAGTGGCCGTCCTGCAACAACTGTCCCTCTGGACACCGACAGCCTGAGAAATTAAAGAATAAAGTAGCACAATGAAAGAGATTAAAAAATAGAGAAACAGATATGTTGGTGGCCGATCCAGTAATCAAACAGTCTTCTAAGCTACCGTTCAAGTTAAAAGTCAAAGATCACCTGGGTGACAGGCTTCTTGGAGACACTGCACATGCTCCCATAAGTCAGTGCAGCTACGAGGACATTGATTGGCACAGCTCTCTTGGTAGGTCCGCCCCCTGTCCTCACAGCGTTCACCTAGGAAACAAGGAAAATCAATCTTTCACACTTTTCATAAATAAAGTGATAAGCAAAGCTCACTGCATGTGTCACAGAAAGTGATGGTATGTAAATATCTAATGGTGTCCTTGAATGTTGAGAAAGGCGGCCATGAATAAAATTAATAATTATTATTATTAATATTAATATTATAAACCCATAACATAATTTTTGACCCACAGTTTGCTGATTGACCTTTCTACTTACCTTTCTGTTAACTTCCTTTGTGTTTGTGATGGCATGTCAA
This sequence comes from Zingel zingel, assembly GCA_023566125.1. NCBI lineage: Eukaryota > Metazoa > Chordata > Actinopteri > Perciformes > Percidae > Zingel > Zingel zingel. Next base: position 26,132,349 of record CM042335.1, on the reverse strand, counting down.
TATCTAAGTCTAGTGAGTTTTAAAAGGAGCAGTTGTACCTGGGCACAGTCCTGTGTTGCAGCTCTGGGTCTGTGTCTGTTGGCTTTTACAGTGGGGTCCTGGAAGAGAGGCCAGGGGCTGTCTGTAGCGCTGCCTGACGCCACCGCTGCAAGGCTCTGCACAGGCTGTCCAAGCGCTCCACACACTCCACTGACACAGATCTGGAAGGGTAGAATGATTATCATAACCACCATCAAGTCTGTTCTCATCCTAATTAAAATGACTGTAATTGTCATAATGACTGCTATAATAGCTGTAATTGTTGTAATCACCATCCATGATAACAAAAGCGTATTTACTGTTTATGGACTCCTGTACAATCATCCTTGAGCTGGGGGAATGCCTGATTTATATCTTAGAGATAAGAGTTTCTTCTATTTAGTCATAGTAAATTAAAATATATATCTGTAAATGTCTTGTATATATCTGGACTAACTCTGAGGAAGTACAAAATTTCAAATATTTGCCATAAGAATCAAACTGTCCATTGGGCATGGTAGGGCAGCGGGGATGCACAATGCCATTTGGATACTGTCATTTCTTAAACTATTAACTGATGGTAACTATTATTCTCAACTGGCAGCAGTAAATTGACACTTTAATATTAACAGGAATAACAATGAAATCCTGGTACCACACTTTAGAGGTGTCCATGGGTTGTCTTCAATAGACTCAACTACTGTACTGTATTGGGTCTTTACACGTCTCTCCAAGAAGTCAGTCAGGCAGCTGCATCTCATTCAGAACACTTCTGCTAAAGCCCTCACTAAAACCCTAAAACCCTGCGCTGGCAGCTGCTGCCATGGTCCTGCTCGATGCCCTGCACTGCTATTATGCTACATAACTATTATTTGTAGTCATAGATCTATTATCTTTATTGTTACTATAAGTTCCATGGCGCATCACGCCAGCTGCTATAATTATTATGAATCATATTTCTGTATATCTGTATCAGTGTCTCTGTGTCCCAACTGGCAGCGGCAGATGCCCGCCCACCTAGAGTCTGGGTCTGTCTGAGGTTTCTGCCTAAAAGGAAGTTCTTCCGCACCACTGTCGCACCAAATGCTTGCTCTTGGGGGAACTGTTGGGTCTTTGTAAATTATAGAGCGTGGTCTAGACCTACTCTATCTGTAAAGTGTCCTGAGATAACTCCTGTTGTGATTTGACATTATAAATACAATATAATTTAATTAAATTAGACACACCAGTCCAGTTCTTAGGTCTTGGCCATTTGACTGTAAATATTAATGGACAATACATCCGGCAAGTGCTGCAAATGCGGAAGTGCCTGAAACCTGCATTCTACCTGAATTCTAGCAGGGGAAGACTCCTTAAACCTGCATTCTACCTGAATGGGGCGACACGTGCGGTTGCAAAAGGAGGTCAGTTTCTGTAAAGTCTATGAGAAAGTGACCCACTTCTCACTTGATTTATTACCTCAGTAAACATTTTCATAATGAGTTTATGGTCTCAATCGCTAGTTTTAAGTCTTCTGCAACACAGAATGATGTTAATTTTTTTAATTATGGTCTCGTTGATTTTAAAATCAGCGATAAAGCAGGGGGTGGTTTAGGGCGTGGCTATGATGTGATTGCCAGTGAAAGTGTGTAACGTAACGTGGCTCCTCCCTCACTCCTCCCTCTAGTCTAAAATCGTCACATCCACAACCAGGATGGCTGCGCCCGTAACGGCAAGCTCAATGACTCATAGCAGATCTCCACAAACCAATGGGTGACGTCACACATGCGCTGTCCATTAATATTTACAGTCTATGGTCTTGGCACTGGCGTCCTGTGTGTCAAACAATAATAATCTTTACCTGAATGGTTTAGGGCTAAAATACATCTGATCTGAAACTACAATTAAGACCTCTCTGGTCATCTGGGACAGGTCTGCTTACTATCCCCAGGGTCATAACTAAACATAGAGAAGTTTGAGTTTGTAAGCACGTAATACCTGGAACAAACTCTCACAAGACACTACTTATAATATATATCATTAAATTTATGTATTTATTCATGTTTCTCACTGGAGTGTAATTGTACTGTAATTTATTTCTTCAGTTTGTTCTGTTTTATTTAATTTGAGCTTATATTTATCTTTTATTTTATTCTTTAAAAATCCATTTTTTTATATTGGCTCATGTCTCTCATACAACTTGTCCTAACACCTTTTTATGTCTTATGTAAACACTTTGGATCGCTGATGATGACTGAAAGTAAGAAAAAGCAGGGTAACAGGATTATGGAACTATTCCACCAGGACCCCTATACATTACTCTCAATGTCCTGCGTTCTTACCTTCACACTCTCTAATGTCACACTGAAAAGTTCCACCATGGCAAAGGCTGGAGGACAGATTATAATCACAATATGTCAAACTGAGTCATAGACAGTATATCCCAGACAAACAGAGAGAAAACAACAAGTGGATGAAAAGAGAAATTGCAGAGAATGAAGAGATGCAGCAGAGGCAGAAAGACCATGGTCGCTAATACCTAATACTGCATTTATCCAGTTTTATGTACAAAACAAACCACAGTTACTTAGTATATAAGTGTTTCTCAAACTATCTGTATTGTAAGAGTTAAAAAACTAATTTGGTGTAACAGACAGACTGATACAGAAAACATAAGGCCCTCTGCCATAGCTCCATGGGTTTTTAACAGCCAGTGTCTAACCAGGTACTGCAGCCTATGGTGACCGTGGCGCCCTGAGGGACAGTGACAGGTGTGGGTGGTTGTCCTGAAGCGTGGTGCTGCAGGTGGACGCAGCCACACTCCTCTGAAGGAACACAGCTACCGTTCTGCTGCAGCATGCCCTAGAAAGGAAAACACACCATTCACAAACCAGTAGAGTTGCTGTTTCCATCCATGTCTGTCCAGGCTCATATAATATATATGTAGTGAAGACTTTGAAGCAATAGGCCCAAGAAGACAGCTGTTTTCAGTTCTACTGAATGCTGCTATCAGAGAGGACTTTGGCAATCAATAAAACTGGAAGTTCCCAAAGAGGGCCAAAAAACACTACAAAAGTTGTCATCACAACATTAACAACAACAATATGTAGCACAGCAAAATTGACTTCCTAAATTTATACCAGTATATTTTTGCTCAGATCTCATACAGACACACAGTCTAGCAAAATGCAACTATTTTTACATGCAAATTGTGATGTTGTCAGAATTATATCCAAAAGGTTTGTCACTTGCTCTACATTGTAAATACAGTTTGTATTGAGGGGAAGGAGGAGAATGCTTTGACCGGAGAGAATATATTTTGATTACTCTCTTCTACATCAAGCGTATTCAGATGTAGAATTATTATCTAAATATAGCAGGTTAACTGCGAGGTACGTTTACCACTGGGACGTGTGAAACATGTCAAAAAACAGGACATAGCTAAACTAATTTGATAAGTTGTCTAAAACTGTCTGATTCACATTTGTCCTCAATGACCAGTAATCAAGAAGGTGCCTTTACCTTCACAGTATCAAGATTAGTCCCACCTGCCATGTTCATTTTCAGAAACCACAATCTCTGAGGACACTGAGGACCATTTTTCACATTTTGACCTTATTATAATGATCCAATTCAGGTTTGCCTTATTGTGAGTAAAGGAGTGATTTGCACATTATGTATATCATATCTATATTGTATAAAATAGACTGGGGCAAATTAAATATTCACCTGTGGGCAGTAGCAGCCAGGTGTACACTCCCTGACACCTAAACACAGATCTCTTTGGCCCTGCAGTGCACACTGCTTCTCACAGGGTGCACCACATGCTGAGTACACAAATGGGGCTTCACAATCTAAAAACATGAAGAAAAAACATGAAGTAGATTATGAACACTATCAATATGCACAAAATTAAACCCACACACACACCAACATTGTTGTAACTCACCATCACATTGACTGAGACTGCATGTCCTGCTCTCTGTTTCAACAGGAGTGCACTGCTGTCCTCTGGTGGCTGGGGAGAGAGCTACACGGTAGCGCTGCTGCCTCTGAGACACACACGAGCACTGGGACCAAACACTCCACTGCGACATGGGGCAGCCTGCAGAAGAAGACACGTCAACCAATCTGTCACTAAATCACTGAGAATCTGTGAAGCAGCGCTCAACTCATGTGACTCAGAGTTGGTCCCAGTGAGTCTACTGCTAAGTTAATCAGAGTATAATGGATCTATTTATTAACCAAACATTAGGATTATCTTATCTTTTACAATCAATATGAAGATCTTCTTACTGGCAGCAACTACTAAAGTATAGTTAAAGCAGAAACAAAGATTAAATTAGCAACCATGACGATCTGACACTAACAACAACAAATGGTTCAGTAATATAAAATCAATCATTGCATTAATCAATTGTCAAATTCAGCTGAGAACAGGGCTGGAAAATATATCTTATCTATTGAATTATTGAATAGCAAACCAAAATAAATATAGTCATCAAAATACATACAATCTCTAGCTCATATAAATTCAGAACAGTTACAGCATTCTATGACATTCATCCACAATTTAAACCAATCTTTCAGTAAGTATTCAGGACAAACAAGTCAGCATACACAAGGAAAGATTGTGGACTAATGTATTTAAAAACATTTGTTATTGAGGTAAATATATGAATGAGATTCAAGTTGTTGGTACATATTGTCCAGCCTTAAAATAAATACATGATCTCACTGCCTGATATTTAAATATAATATTAATTGTAATACTAATTAATGTTAATTTGCAACACACACTGCTCTTTTTATGAATGTCACATTGTGTAGCCTTAAGAGAAAGAGGTGCACACACACTAAAGATTGTTCATTAAGTACAATAATGACCTTTCAACATTCCGTCTTCAGTGATAATATTCAACATGTGACCAAGAGGGTCGATATATAGACTTCACCTGACTCAACCTAGGTGTGTGGATCGAACCAGGTCCAACTCATTACTTATGTCAACCTATCATGTACACATTTCATTATTCACATTATCATCTAGTGAGTTTTGGTTACTCATGTGTACCACACTTGTTTATGTCTTGCAATTTATCGTTAACTTGTTTATAGAAGAGGGATGGATCCTCTCTTAAGCTGCAGACACACTTGTTCAGAATACGATCTCATATTGTACTAAAATAGTTCACCGAAACGTGTTTCTGAAAACATTTTAAGCGAGAAATAGGCCGTGCAGTTGCTGAATCTGTCTTCATTTCAGATCAACAAAGGTCAGTTTAAAAGATTTTTGTCAGATTTTGAGAGACTCTAGTCTGAAACGGAACGGAAACGGAAACGGGGAGTGGAATGAGCGTTCATTCCACTCCCCGTTTCCGGGTTAGCACTCTACCAATCAGATGGGTCATTTGAGTCCGATTGCCAGCAGTGCCCGCCCCACCAATTATACATGTCAAATCGGCCAAAATGAAGGCCGACGGCCCCTCGGACGGACGACGGCACAGAACACACGGAACAGACTGGAGTCACTGACCTCGCCAGACTGTCCAACAGCCGATTATCGGCTCTGTGTGTCTCGGGCTTAAGTCTGAACAGGTTTATGACTATAGTACCATATGTTTTCAGATCTTAGTAAGACAAAGCCTACCATATTAGTTATATTTACTAGGATATTTCTTTCAGGGGGTTAAGCATTTGATTGCCCCCAGTGATAGATGTGGAATTAAAACCTCTGTTTCCTGTTGTAAATCATTTGATGTGTATACAGTGCCTTGCGAAAGTATTCGGCCCCCTTGAACTTTTCGACCTTTTGCCACATTTCAGGCTTCAAACATAAAGATATAAAACTGTAATTTTTTGTGAAGAATCAACAACAAGTGGGACACAATCATGAAGTGGAACGAAATTTATTGGATATTTCAAACTCTTTTAACAGATAAAAAACTGAAAAATTGGGCGTGCAAAATGATTCAGCCCCCTTAAGTTAATACTTTGTAGCGCCACCTTTTGCTGCGATTACAGCTGTAAGTCTCTTGGGGTATGTCTCTATCAGTTTTGCACATCGAGAGACTGAAATTTTTGCCCATTCCTCCTTGCAAAACAGCTGGAGCTCAGTGAGGTTGGATGGAGAGCGTTTGTGAACAGCAGTTTTCAGTTCTTTCCACAGATTCTCGATTGGATTCAGGTCTGGACTTTGACTTGGCTATTCTAACACCTGGATATGTTTATTTGTGAACCATTCCATTGTAGATTTTGCTTTATGTTTTGGATCATTGTCTTGTTGGAAGACAAATCTCCGTCCCAGTCTCAGGTCTTTTGCAGACTCCATCAGGTTTTCTTCCAGAATGGTCCTGTATTTGGCTCCATCCATCTTCCCACCAATTTGAACCATCTTCCCTGTCCCTGCTGAAGAAAAGCAGGCCCAAACCATGATGCTGCCACCACCATGTTTGACAGTGGGGATGGTGTGTTCAGGGTGATGAGCTGTGTTGCTTTTACGCCAAACATAACGTTTTGCATTGTTGCCAAAAAGTTAGATTTTGGTTTCATCTGACCAGAGCACCTTCTTCCACATGTTTATTGTGTCTCCCAGGTGGCTTGTGGCAAACTTTAAACATCACTTTTTATGGATATCTTTAAGAAATGGCTTTCTTCTTGCCACTCTTCCATAAAGGCCATATTTGTGCAGTATACGACTGATTGTTGTCCTATGGACAGAGTCTCCCACCTCAGCTGTAGATCTCTGCAGTTCATCCAGAGTGATCATAGGCCTCTTGGCTGCATCTCTGATCAGTCTTCTCCTTGTATGAGCTGAAAGTTTAGAGGGACGGCCGGGTCTTCGTAGATTTGCAGTGGTCTGATACTCCTTCCATTTCAATATTATCGCTTGCACAGTGCTCCTTGGGATGTTTAAAGCTTGGGAAATACTGGGGGCCGAATACTTTCACAAGGCACTGTATATTGATGTAAGTGATGGGCTCAACCTGGGATTCACATCTGGGCTGAGTCTAGATATGAACCTTCTTGATCATGTTGAATATTACCTGATGAAGACATAATACTGAAACCTTGTTTGTTGGTTTGTTTGTTTGTCAACAGTATTATGGAAAACTACTAGCCAGATTTTCATTAAACTAGGTGGAAGGGTAAAAATTCACACTGCATTGACATTGTAAAAAAGGACATGCTTTCTTAGGACATGGCCCTCTCAGAGTGCCGTTCTGGTTTGTCTAAATACATCGTAGAAGTTAGGTACTTTATGAACTCGTTGTGTTGTCTTCACCAATTAAACCCTGCAACTACATCCAATTGTTCTGTTGCAATAACTCAATTTACTAATAGGAATCTGTTCAAACCCCCCTGATTATCATGGTTTCTCATAACACAACAAATAATTGGCAGTGGAGCAGGTCTGTGAGGTAGGAAGGCGCCTGGGTGAGGAGGAGGACTTTAAACTGGATGCGTTGGGAAACAGAGGGCCAGTGGAGGTTCTGAAGAACGGGAGTGATGTGATGACGGGAACGGTTGTGGGTGAGGAGACAGGCAGCAGAATTTTGGATGTATTGGAGTTTATTTAAGGCTTTTGCAGGTGAACCATAGAGGATGCTGTTGCAGTAGTCAAATCTGGAAGTGATGAAGGTAGGCCTAGGTAATTTCTGGGATAAATTTTCCCAGAAATTATTGCGATAAACGATAATATTGTCGTTCTGAGACCATTTTCATCTAATGATAATAATGATAATGGCATAATAATGCAGGTAAACCTTTTCAAAGATCAATAAACTTTTATTTCTAAAGAATATTTAACACTGGAACTGGAAGACATTTTAAATATCCACAATAAATGAACAAAAACAAGAAATAAAATGGACTCTCAGTCTCAAAACCAAACAATCAAAAACAATAAATAAAATGGAAATTTTTCCGGCCGCAATAATTTCCATTTAAAATTATCAAGCTGATTTTTATTTATCATGCTATTAATTGATTTATTGCATATTTCAACAGGCCTAGATGAAGGTGTGAATCAAAGTTTCGGCAGCAGAGAAGGTGAGTGATGGGCGGAGACGGGCAATGTTTTTGAGGTGAAAGAAGGCAGTTCTGATTATTTGGTTGATGTGGTTTTCAAAAGTGAGGTTGCTATCAACGATGACTCCCAGGTTACGGATGTGTGGGGATGGAGACAGGGTGGAGTTGTTGACAGTGAGACCGAAGTTATGGGTGTTCTTTGTGAGGGATTTCAGGCCGATGAGTATCAAGTTGGATTTATTGTAGATGAGTTGGAGGAAGTTGGTTTGCATCCAGGTTTGAATATCGGTGAGGCAGTTGGTCAGGGTGGAGGATATAGTTGTGGTGATGGATTTGGTAGAGATGTAGATCTGGACATCATCAGCATAGCAGTGGAAGTGAAGACCATGTTTGCGTATGATATTTCCGAGTGGCAGGATGTAAAGGATGAAAAGGAGAGGACCAAGCACCGAACCTTGGGGGGACGACTTGTGACAGAGGAGCAACGGAGGAGGTGCAGTTGTTGATGTGTATGAACTGTTGTCTGTGCGGTGCCACTGATGTTGCAGTAGGTTTCCAGTCAGGACAGGAGGATGGAGTGGTTGATGGTGTCGAAGACTGCAGTGAGGTCAAGCATGATAAGAATGGTGAGGTGGCCAGAGTCAGAGGAGAGGAGGAGGTCATTGGTGATTTTGAGGAGGGCTGTTTCAGTACAGTTTTGTGAGCGGAATCCAGATTGAAATGGTTCAAACAGGTTATTGGAGGAGAGGTGGGTTTTAATTTGGGCAGCGACAACACGTTCCAGGATTTTTGATAGGAAGGGAATGTTGGATATGGGTCGGAAGTTGGACATGGTGTCTGGGTTCAGAAACTGTTGCATTTGTCCACTGTGAAGGTTGTAGAAATGTTGTTGGGGGGGGTTAAGAAGTGTGTTTATTGTAGAGAAGAGAGTCTTGGGGTTGTTGGAGCTGGAGTGTATGAGCTGTGAGTGGTAGTAGGACCAGGCAGTGTTTAGGGTGTTTTTGTATTGGTGAAGGTAGTTGGTATATGCATGGAGGTGAACTGTTAAATCGGTTTTATTGTAGAGTCTTTCCAGCTGACATTTGCGGGACTACATTTAGTGAAGTTCAGGAGTGTACCAGGGGGCTGAGTGTGTGAAGTTTTAGTAATGATGGGAGCGAGTAGGTCAAGACAGGAGGACAGAGTGTTGTTGTAGTAGTCCACAAGGTGGGTTGGATCATCAGACACTGAGGGGGGGAGGCAGATATTGAATTGGAGAGAGAAGCTGAGATGGATTTAAGGTTCCTGAATGAGATTTTTCACTTGTCTTTTGGGATAGGAATGGGGATGTTGATGTCCGTGATGATTGCAAGATGGTCTGAGATATGGAGGTTGACGCTGGAGAGATGATTTACTGTGAGACCAGTAGAGCAGACCAGGCCGAGGATATGACCATGAGTGTGGGTGGGGAAGTTAACATGTTGTGAGAAGTTGAAGCAGTTAACCGTTCCAGAAATTCAGTGGCAGATTTGCAGTTGATGTTGTCGATGTGGAAGTTAAAATCTCCAAGGATGAGGACAGAGGGTGATATAGCACAGAGCTGGGTCAGTGTGGCTGAATCCTGTTGGTGTGATCTGGTTGAGTGAGAAGTAGTCCAGGTGTTTGTGCCAGGTTTCAGTGATGCAGAGGAAGTCCAGTTTGTTGTCAGTGATGAATTCATTCAGGATGAGAGTTTTATGACTTAGCAATTGAGTGTTGAGCAGGGCTATTTTCAGATGACGTTTTGGGATTAGTTGGGAGGACAGGGGAAGGGGACAGAGGTTGAGCAAATTGGCATGCTGTGAATTGCTGTGTTGACGTGATGACAAAAAACGGTTTGACCATAGTGAAGGGATGCAGTTGGACGATAAGCAGTGGTATGTGAAAGGACAGCCAGAGCGTTTGTTTGGAGGATGGGGTGGTGACATATGAGGCCACAGGGGGGAGCTGGTGAGGGCGTTTGGTCTGGGAGCTGCCATGGTGGGCGGAGAAGAAGACTGCCGGGAGGTGGGGACGTGTGGGGTGATTAGTTACACATGTGGGGCAGACTGTACAGCGAGCTGTAGGTTGATTGCTAAAAACGAGCAACCTAGTCTGGTTGGGTGAACTCCATCAGGCCTATAAAAAGAGCCATGGTTCCAAAATAAATTAAAATTGTCAATGAAACCAAAGTTGTAGGTATGACAGGTGGACTGAAGCCAGGTGTAGAGACTGAGAAGCTGGCTAAAGCGCTCTGAGTCGTGGGACAGTGTTGGTAAGGGACCACTGATAAAAACAGATTTTCCACAACTTTTTAAAAGGTTGAAAAGTTGATTAAAATCGTCTTCCGTCCGTTCAGATTCCCGACGAGCTGTGTCATTATGGCCAATTTGGACTAGGACCCGGTTTATGGAGGAAGGAAGTGAGTGCAGCAGCCCGGGTAGTTTGTTAAGCAACGTCTGGACTTTGGCTCCAGGAAAACAGCGTGTGGTGGCATTAAAGTAATGGATGTTCCTAATGATGCTATCGCCCACTATCAAGGTAGTGGGCGCGATCAGGGGGCGAGGAGAGGGAGTATGAGAAGGCTTGCTGCTAAATTTTAACTATAAGCTATATTTTAACTCAGGCTGCTCAAAAAATGAAACCTCCTGTTTAGCCTTAACCTCTCCGGGAACCATCACCTTATCGTGGTGGAGAGGTTTGTGTGTCCCTATGAACTTGAGGGCTGTGTTGTCTGGAGCCTTGTGCTCCTGGTAGGGTCTCCCAAGGCAAAGTGGTCTCAGGTGAGGGGCCAGACAAAGAATGGTTCAAAAACCCTATGAGAGATCGAGGAAGGGATGGAGTGACCCTGCCCGGAGGAAGCCCGGGGCCCCCGTCTGGAGCCAGGCCCAGACGGAGGGCTCGTTGGCGAGCGTCTGGTGGCCGGGTTTGCCACGGAGCCCGGTCGGGCACAGCCCGAAAAAGCTACGTGGCATCCATCTCTCCAGCCCATGGGCCCACCACCTGTGGGAGGAACCGCTGGGGTCGGGTGCATTGCCACATGGGTGGCAGTGAAGGTCAGGGGCCTCGACGGACCAGACCCGGGCAGCAGACGCTGGCTCTGGGGACGTGGAATGTCACCTCTCTGTGGGGGAAGGAACCGGAACTGGTGCGGGAGGTGGAGCGCTACCGGTTAGATCTGGTGGGGCTTACCTCTACGCACAGTCTCGGTTCTGGAACCGTACTCCTGGATAGGGGTTGGACTCTTTTCTTCTCCGGAGTTGCCCAGGGTGTGGGGATACTCACAAGCCCCCGGTTGAGCGGCGCTATGTTGGAGTTTACCCCGGTGGACGAGAGGGTCGCCTCCCTACGCCTGCGGCTGGTGGGGGGGGGGAAACTCTGACTCTTGTTTGTGCATATGCACCAAACAAGAGTTCGGAGTATTCGGCCTTCTTGGAGACCTTGAATGGAGTCCTGTATGGGGCTCCAGTGGGAGACTCCATCGTTCTGCTGGGGGACTTCAACGCGCACGTGGGCAATGATGGAGACACATGGAGAGGCGTGATTGGGAAGAACGGCCTCCCTGATCTAAACTAGAGTGGTTGTTTGTTGTTGGACTTCTGTGCTAGTCATGGATTGTCTATAACGAACACCATGTTCGAACATAGGGATGCTCATAAGTGTACCTGGTACCAGAGCACCCTAGGCCAAAGGTCAATGATCGATTTTATAATCGTTTCATCTGATCTGAGGCCGTATGTTTTGGACACTCGGGTGAAGAGAGGGGCGGAGCTGTCAACCGATCACCATCTGGTGGTGAGTTGGGTCAGAGGGTGGGGGAAGACTCTGGACAGACCTGGTAAGCCCAAACGGGTAGTGCGGGTAAATTGGGAACGTCTGGAGGAGGCCCCTGTCCGACAGACTTTCAACTCACACCTCCGGCGGAGCTTTTCGTGCATCCCTGTGGAGGCTGGGGGCATTGAACCCGAGTGGACAATGTTCAAAGTTTCCATTGCTGAAGCTGCGGCGAAGAGCTGTGGTCTTAGGGTCTTGGGTGCCTCAAGGGGCGGTAACCCACGAACACCGTGGTGGACACCGGTGGTCAGGGAAGCCGTCCGACTGAAGAAGGAGTCTTTCCGGGATATGTTATCACAGGAGGGCTCCGGAGGCAGTTGCAAGGTACCGAAGGGCCCGAAGGGCTGCAGCCTCTGCCGTGAAAGAGGCAAAGCAGCGGGTGTGGGAGAAGTTCGGAGAAGTCATGGAGAAGGACTTTCGGTCGGCACCAAGGTGCTTCTGGAAAACCGTTCGCCACCTCAGGAGGGGGAAGCGGGGAACCATCCAAGCTGTGTACAGTAAGGATGGGACGCTGTTGACCTTAACTGAGGAGGTAATAGGGCGGTGGAAGGAGCACTTTGAGGAACTCCTAAATCCGACTAATACGCCCTCTATGGTAGAGGCAGAGCTGGAGGATGATGGGGGATTGTCGTCAATTTCCCTGGTGGAAGTTGCTGAGGTGGTTAAACAACTCCACAGTGGCAAAGCTCCAGGGATTGATGAGATCCGTCCGGAAATGCTTAAAGCTCTGGGTGTGGAGGGATTGTCTTGGTTGACACGCCTCTTCAACATTGCGTGGAAGTCTGGGACGGTGCCTAAGGAGTGGCAGACCGGGGTGGTGGTTCCCCTTTTCAAAAAGGGGGACCAGAGGGTGTGTGCCAATTACAGGGGTATCACACTTCTCAGCCTCCCCGGTAAAGTCTACTCCAAGGTGCTGGAAAGGAGGGTTCGGTCGATAGTCGAACCTCAGGTTGAAGAGGAACAATGCGGATTCCGTCCTGGTCGTGGAACAATGGACCAGCTCTTTACTCTCGCAAGGATCCTGGAGGGAGCCTGGGAGTATGCCCAACCGGTCTACATGTGCTTTGTGGATCTGGAGAAGGCGTATGACCGGGTACCCCGGGAGATACTGTGGGAGGTGCTGGGGGAGTATGGGGTGAGGGGGTCCCTTCTCAGGGCCATCCAATCTCTGTACGACCAAAGCGAGAGCTGTGTCCGGGTTCTCGGCAGTAAGTCGGACTCGTTTCAAGTGAAAGTTGGCCTCCGCCAGGGCTGTGCTTTGTCACCAATTCTGTTCGTAGTATTTATGGACAGGATATCGAGGCGTAGTCGGGGTGGAGGGGGGTTGCAGTTCGGTGGGCTGGGGATCTCATCGCTGCTTTTTGCAGATGATGTGGTCCTGATGGCATCATCGGCCTGTGACCTTCAGCACTCACTGGATCGGTTCGCAGCCGAGTGTGAAGCGGCTGGGATGAGGATCAGCACCTCTAAATCGGAGGCCATGGTTCTCAGCAGGAAACCGATTGAGTGCCTTCTCCAGGTAGGGAATGAGTCCTTACCCCAAGTGAAGGAGTTCAAGTACGTTGGGGTCTTGTTCGCGTGTGAGGGGACAATGGAGCGGGAGATTGGCCGGAGAATCGGCGCAGCGGGTGCGGTATTGCATTCAATTTATCGCACCGTTGTGACGAAAAGAGAGCTGAGCCAGAAGGCAAAGCTCTCAATCTACCGGTCAGTTTTCCTTCCTACCCTCACCTATGGTCATGAAGGCTGGGTCATGACCGAAAGAACAAGATCCAGGGTACAAGCGGCCGAAATGGGTTTCCTCAGGAGGGTGGCTGGCGTCTCCCTTAGAGATAGGGTGAGAAGCTCAGTCATCCGTGAGGAGCTCAGAGTAGAGCCGCTGCTCCTTTGCATTGAAAGGAGCCAGTTGAGGTGGTTCGGGCATCTGGTAAGGATGCCCCCTGGGCGCCTCCCTAGGGAGGTGTTCCAGGCACGTCCAGCTGGGAGGAGGCCTCGGGGAAGACCCAGGACTAGGTGGAGGGATTATATCTCTAACCTGGCCTGGGAACGCCTCGGGATCCCCCAGTCGGAGCTGGTTAATGTGGCTCGGGAAAGGGAAGTTTGGGGCCCCCTGCTGGAGCTGCTACCCCCGCGACCCGATACCGGATAAGCGGACGAAGATAGATGGATGGATGGATGGATGGATGGGTTTTCACGACGCGTCATCAGACCAGAAGTCGCCATATTGGAGGTACTCCGCATCACAACAAAGCACAGGCACTGAAGTAGACCCCGAACGGCGTCAAGGAAAATGGTTAATTATTGCCGTGTTTAAGGTTGTACCAATAGGTCAGTCCGAGAGAAACATTTGGAATATTATCGACTTCCAAAAGTTATTAAAAACCAGGGAGAGGAATGCCAGAAGTTATCAGAGGAAAGGAGGCGCTTGTGGTTGGCAAAGCTCAACCAGGATCTACGAGGGAGAACTCTGTCTTGTTCGGTCTTTGAAATGAAAATAAACGATTGAGAGTCACTTGGCTACACCTTGAGTATCACAATGATATCATATAGTTAAGGTTAGGTTGATTAAAGACGTTATTGCATTACTTACTTTGGCCTTCACAACACATTGGTCGTTAATGACTTGGTACTGCGTCTCCCTCACCCATCCACACACCATCTGGTTATAAGCCTCCAAACTTGTAGGATTTAAGGTCTTCCGTGGTGTATGGCCTCAGGTAGTTGACTATATCGGTATATGCAACTGAAGGAAGAATCACCGGGTCGCCATGGATCCAAGAAGAGGGAGCCAACTTGTAGGGATCTGCACCGCCAGTACTGCCAGTAAACTGTAATTTCTCAAAATATCGCGCCTTTTTATGTGGTCCAAGTCCTTCCATGACTTTGCATCTTGGACGTGTTTTAATGAGCTTTTCTGTTGTTTGGACATAAAGTATTAAAGTATCCAAAGTGCACAATACTCCATTACTCCATTCAGTTGTTTACACCGAGTGCCTCCAATATGGCCACATATCTAGGTTACCGCCCAGAACGTGACACCGGTGAAAACCCTCTATAGAGAACACATGTCATTGATTGAACACAACTGTGTTGATAAAGGTTTATTGTACTACGTTACCCACAAGTCTGAGCATGGCGGAAGCACAGGAAGTGAGCAGTGTGTTTGGCGCGACGAGCGAGTAGCCTACATGTGTTGACGAAGCTGTTAAAGTAATAAAGAGTTCTCACAAGTAAGCATGCTGCCGCGCCCAGTTTGTACAACATAACATGTTGTCAGAAGTGGGATTGTCGCTGCAAGAAGAAGCGGAGTTCTGCACGCTGCAAGGATTAGCAAAAGGAGGCTAACGCTAGCAACAGGTGATCGCTCGTCAAGCGGAGAGAAAAAACATGGATAAGCTAAGTCCACCAACACCTATGCAGCTAACGGGAAATCTGGCTGACAACTGGAAAAGGTTTAAGCAGAGATTCAACATATATATGGCTGCAAGTGGATGTGGTGAAGAAGACGACAAGGTAAAAGCGTCAATCTTTCTGCACGTCATAGGTGAGGATGCGCTGATATATATATAACAGTTTCCAACTTGACGAAGATGCGACCCTGAGTACGCTAATGGAAAAGTTTGAAGAATACTTCGTGCCAAGACAGAACATTACGTTTGAGAGAGATACGTTTTTCTCACGTGACCAAAAACAAGGAGAGGGGTTTGATCAGTATTTAGCTGAGCTGCACACTCTGAGTAAGACGTGTGAATTTGGAATTTTGAGAGACTTGCTAATCAGAGATAAAATCGTCTGTGGCATATCTGATAATGGACTCAGAGAAAGACTACTGCGGGAGCAAGACCTGACATTAAACAAAACTGTGACCATGTGCAGAGCAGCAGAAACTAGACATGCTCAAGCCAAGGAGTTGCGCAGGGAAGAAACAGCAGTACATGCTATAAAGACAGGAGAACAGCACTTTAAACACCCAAATAAATGCAAGTCACAAAGAGACACTAAAACAGACTTTAAATGTGGGAAATGTGGAGGAAGCTGTTGTGGGAAAATGTGATAAAATCTGTTTTAATTGAGTTATGGGAAATATACAGTGTACAATAAATATGATACTAGACAAAAGATGATATGTATTTTAGTTTGTGTAAGGAAGAGACCTTCTCCCTCCTTGGATCACCTTCAGTTGTCGCTGTGCAGCTGCAAACGGCCACAGATGGCTTACTATTGTTGCAGCCTCCGTAGGATGGCAGCCGCTGTTGCTGCGAAAAAGCTAGGGCACCGCTCGAAACGCAAGATCAGCTAAATGACTTCATCTAGTGGAAAAATCCCAAAATAGCCAATTGAAGATTTACATGCATGCTCTGAGGGTGGTCATTGGAGCGTTCCACAGGAGGAGGTCTTCCTTGTAGAACGATATAAGGCGATGTTAGACAAAGGACTCATTAGCAAGATATGTCCGGACCTTGCTCGGGCTTTCCTGTGTGTTGATTTACTTTCATGCACCTTAAAGCTCTTTTTCCTCATCTGACGCCCTCAACTTCTGTGTTCACTCTTTCACAACTTTTAATCTTGTTGTATTTTGAACAAAAAAAGAAGAGTAATCGCGAAGTTACAGCAAGCGTTAGAGTCCGCGCCGTTATCTGGCCTTAGGCCACGGACATTTAAAATTTACTTCTACAAAGCCACAAACCAAGGTTGTGTCCAGAATATGGAAAGCAGTGTCATACCTGTGTGAAGAATAACCACTTCTCAAAATGCTGCAAAGCGGAGGCCTTTAGGAAAAGAAGGTGCATGCAGTTGAAGAGGAACATGAGGAGTTCTTTGTGGATGCTGTGCATATAAACAAGGCTAAAAAGGAAGAAGAATGGATAGCCATTTACTGTTAACCGGACTATCATCCCATTCAAACTGGACCCGGGATCCTCAGCGAACCTCATATCTGTGGATGAGTATAAGAAACTCACAGGGAAGAGCAAGATATTCCCTGTAAAAACAAAAGTGAGTGGCTACACAGGAGAAAAAGTGCCAATCAAAGGAGGCTGCATTGCAACATTCCAACACAGCGGTAAGCAAATAAAAGAAATGCTGTTGATTATTGACATGAGTGTCAAGCCAATATTAGGATTACAAGCATGCAAACGGCTGAATCATGTAAAAAGAGTTTTTGTAGTCTCATCGCAACCTGCTAACGATCATGATTCACTCATGAAGGAATACAGTGACTGTTTTGAAGGGCTAGGATGTCTACCAGGGGAGTACAAAATACAAGTTGATAAGAATGTGACTCCAGTAGTTCATCCATGCAGAAAAATACCATTCAAGCTGAGGGGAAAACTCACAGAGGAGTTAAATAGAATGGAGAAATTAGGAGTGATAAAGAAAATCGATGAACCTACAGCTTGGGTCAGCACGCTGGTCGCTGTGGAAAAGCCCAACTGAAAGCTGAGAACCTGTTTGGATCCAAGGGATCTAAACAAAGTAGTCAAGCGCGGACATTTTAAGTTGCGGACAAGGGAAGAGATCATGGCACAGTTTGCTGGAGCCAAGTGGTTTAGTAAACTGGACGCGTTTTCAGGGTTCTGGCAAATTAAACTAGATGAGGAGAGCTCAAAGATATGTACTTTCAACACGCTGGAGGGAAGGTACAGGTTCTTACGTCTACCATACGGGATCCTGTCAGCGCCAGAAGTCTACCACAAGAAAATACACATGATCTTTGAACACATACCAGGAGTCGAAACCATGATGGATGACATCATTGTATGGGTGTCCAGTCGAGAAGAACATGATGAGCGACTGAGACAGGTGCTTGACCTGACACGGCAAGTAAACTTAAAGTTAAACAAAGACAAGTGCCTGTTTGAAGTAAAGTCAGTGACATTTGTGGGGGATGTAGTCTCTGAGGCAGGGATTAGTCCAGACCAAAGGAAAATGTCAGCCATCGAGAACATGGAACGTCCCAAAAGTAAGGATGATGTCAGAAGGTTTCTAGGTATGGTCACATATCTTGCAAAGTTCATACCTCAGCTGTCAACAAAGTCAGAGTCACTCAGATGTCTCCTAGAGGGAAAAAAATGAATGGACATGGTCACATGAACAGGAAGACTGTTGCTGAGAATACTCACCAACGAGCCTGTGCTTAAGTTCTATGACCCAGAAAAGAGCACACGGATATCAGCTGACGCGTCACAGTATGGGCTAGGGGCAGTATTGCCACAGCAGCATGACAAAGACTGGCAAACTGTTGCCTATGCGTCCAGAGCCTTGACATCAGCTGAGACAAGATCAATCAAATCGAGAAAGAGCTATTAGCCAGCACCTACGGATGTGAAAGATTTCACCAGTATCTATGCGGTTGACAAAAAATGACAGTGCAGATGAAACGACACATGCACAAATTCAGGCATATGTGGACATGATAGTGTCATCCCTTCCTGTTTCTGAAGAGAGAACAGAGCAGATCAGGAAAGAGACAGAGACTGATCAGACCATGAGAACACTAAAAGAGACAATACAAAGAGGATGGCCTGAACAAAGGCAAACATGTCCAGCTGCAATACAGGACTACTGGATGTGTAGAACAGAACTCACTGTTGTGGATGGCATCATATTCAAAGGGAACAAGTTTGTCATTCCGCCTGCAATGCGACAGAAAATGTTACAAAAGATACATGAAGGACATTTGGGAGAAGAAAAATGCAAACGGAGGGCACGCAAAGTCATGTATTGACCAAGAATGAACGCAGATATTAGCCGTACTACAGCTTCTTGTGAAACAGTCCAGGATACCACCTGGCTGCCCCTGGAAACCTAACGTTACATACAATGTGACACAGTGTACAGAGAATCAATAACTGCTCATGTAACTGTTCCTTTATGTACACATTCACATAGCAATGCCACTTAACAGTTCTCAACCAAAAGATTTAATAAAGTGCCAAATAAATCAAAATGTCCTGATCATATTGCATGTTTTTGATTTAATATGTTTCTGTATTAACCAATGATTAATAAACATGTTTATGTTAGCCAGAAAACTAAATATAACAGCCAAAAAGAAGGTTGATTTAGTTACTTATTGCTCTGAACTGGGAAAAAAGTGACAAGCCAAACACAGTTGGTGCATTGTATGGTATTAAAATATCAAAAACTTTGGGAGGCAAAGGCAAAGTGGAGTGTTGATGAGAAAATCTGGAACCATTTCATCTTTATTCACAAGTCAGTGCTGCTGATAAGGTCTTGGTTTTTCTATTTGGAATAAATTGGGTGTATGTAACAGGAGAGAAGGATGGGGGAATGAGGGGAATCGGAGGGACTGGGAGTTTTGCAACATGCTGCTGGTTACTGTACGTGCTGTTCAAAGATATACATGATGGAAAAGGCATGGATATTTTTTGGAACAATTGATGATAAAAAGACAGACAGCTGACAGTATTCTCCATGTGTAGAACGTGTTTACCGACCAGTCCATTGGACCTGAACTGTGAACATCAACATGAAAAAAGATTTCATCAAACAGTGATGGTACACTCCAACTTAAAGAAAACTGCTAGCACATACAGTTGTTTTCATTTTCTTTAAACATACAAACAACATATTTCAATGCATAATAGGTCTTAGTTGGATTGTATCATAGGTCCTTTAATATTACTGTACAGTAGAAAAAAGCTGTACAGGTTGAAGAATAAAGGTTAACATTTCAGAACAGAAACTCTATGATCAGCAGTAGCATCCAGTCATATGATGACTAAGGACTACAGAACAATGTGTACATCAACAGTTTTACAACAATCCATCCAACGATCTGTCTGTCTTCCCAAAATTCACCGCCAACCATCACCCAGCTGGCTTCCAGTGTGGCGCTCCCACTCGGCTTGGTGTTCATACACACACACACACACACACACACACACACACACACACACACGCTCAGCGTCTGGACAAGTCACCTCCTGTGAAGAAGAGAAACAGAAAGATTAAAAACTAGTTAACAAGGGATGACAGACGTCAAAATAACTAAAGGTAACGGATTAATGGTTCAAGTGTTCAGCTTCTGGAACTGCAAATGGTAGTAGTGCAAATGCATCCTTAACCAAATCTACTGAAAAAAGAAAAAAGTGACCAGGCTTAAACGCTGACAATTCCAGGGCCATTGTAGAAATATCCACTTCAACATCATCAATAGTGTTACATCCCTTTACCTGAACCCATCTGGAACATGACAGGTGGTGTTGATGAAGGGGTACTACATGTTA